>OY744522.1:18915699-18978199 GCA_963556195.1 Sepiola atlantica | reverse complement strand
CGACATGCCAGTGTCGCAGATTTTGTACATGGCTGTGTAAAGAAAAATAAATAATCATATATAAAAGCTCTATTTGATATTAAGCACTTTTTATAAACCCGGTTTAATTTCTTTGGATTACTACCCTGTAGATGTTTTACCTGGATTATATATATATATATATATATATATATATATATATATATATATATATATATATATATATGTTTCATTTTACTTACATCGAAGTTCTAAGAAATCAAGAAATATGATATTGTTATGGTGCCGTACCTATGACGAAGATTTTGGATTCGTCCATTCTAAATAGGTGCGGGAAGCATAGGCTTCTCAGCGTTTCAGTTCAACCCCAGTCTACACTGGCAGCCAGTACTGACGTACAACTTCTCTTGTTCCTCTGTTGCATATACTTTTCTCCAATATATTTGTTTTACCCAAACCCCTTTGTCCGTGTTCTCATTCCAACAGAGATACACAGATATTCGAATATTTTATTAATGTTCTCCTTTACCTATCAAACGTTGAGTTAGTAATAAGTTAAGAATATTAATTTTCCTCTCCCCAATTGACCATTACCGGAATCATCTGCTCTGGTGTAGTATCCAGCTACGTGGTGTTAGTTGAGGTAACATCACTAGGACAAGGTGCACTATTCCTCGTATGGGCAAGTGTATAGCTGTGCTCAGGAGATCTTATTTGTGCTGCGAATATTATGTTATTTTGAATATTTAGTCAGGGTTTACTTGTAGGGAAAGTATTCTCATGTCAGGTTGTTCTGAAAAGAAGAAGAAGAAGAAGAAGAAGAAGAAGAAGAAGAAGAAGAAGAAGAAGAAGAAGAAGAAGAAGAAGAAGAAGTTGAAAATTATTTACATGTTTTTATTCGGTGAGACGACGGTACAATTTTTCCTTTGCAGCAAAAATGTTACCGTTTGGGGAAATTTATGCGGATTCTCTAGGAAAGCATACCTTTCTTATTTAGACAGAATTAATTACGATCATCATCAATTAAGTCATCAATAAATAACATTTCTATTAAGTCATCATTTCCATTAAGTCATCAATAAATAACATTTCAATTAAGTCATAATTTCCATAAAATCTTCAATAAATAACGTTTCCATTAAGTCATCAACAAAAAACATTTCCATAAATCATCAATAAATAACATTGCCATTAAGTCATCAACAGATAACATTTCCATTAAGTGATCAACCAATAACATTTTTATTAAGTCATCAATAAATAACAGTTTCATTAAGTCATCAACAAATAACATTTTTATTAAGTCATCAACAAATAACATTTCCATAAGTCATCAATAAGTTACATTTTTATTAAGTCATCAATAAATCCTTTTTATTAAGTCATTAACAAAAAACATTTCCATAAGTCATCAATAAATAACATTTTCATTAAGTCAATAACAAAAACATTTCCATAAGTCATTAATAAATGACATTTTCATTAAGTCATCAATAAATAACATTTTTATTAAGTCATCAATAAATAACATTTTCATTAAGTCATCAATAAATCACAATTTCATTAAGTCATTAACAAAAAACATTTCTATAAGTCATTAATAACATTTTCATTAAGTCATCAACAAATAATATTTTATTAAATAACATTTTCATTAAGTCATCAATAAATAACAATTCCATTAAGTCATCAACAAATAACATTTTCATTAAGTCCTCGAGTCATCAATATATAACTTTTCCATTAAGTCATCAACAAAAAACATTTCTATAAATCATCAATAAATAACATTGCCATTAAGTCATCAACAGATAACATTTCCATTAAGTCATCAACAAATAACATTTTTATTAAGTCATCAATAAAATCATTTTTATTAAGTCAACAAAAAACATTGCCATAAGTCATCAATAAATAACATTTTCATTAAGTCATCAACAAATAACATTTTTATTAAGTCATCAACAAATAACATTTCCATAAGTCATCAATGAGTAACATTTTTATTAAGTCATCAATAAATCATTTTTATTAAGTCATTAACAAAAAACATTTCTATAAGTCATCAATAAATAACATTTTCATTAAGTCATCAATAAATAACATTTTCATTAAGTCATCAATAAATAACATTTCTTTTAAGTCATCAACAAATTATATTTCCATTAAGTCATCAATAGATAACATTTTCATTAAGTCATCAATAAATAACAATTCCATTAAGTCACCAAGAAATAACATTTTCATTAAGTCATCAATAAATAACATTTCCATTAAGTCATCAATAAATAACATTTCCATTAAGTCATCAACAAATAACATTTCCATTAAGTCATCAATAAATAACAATTCTATTAAGTCATTAACAAAAAACAATTCCATTAAATCATCAATAAATAACATTTTCATTAAGTCATCAATAAATAACATTTTCATTAAGTCATCAATAAATAACAATTCCATTAAGTCATCAATAAATAACATTTTCATTAAGTCATCAATAAATAACAATTCCATTAAGTCACCAAGAAATAACATTTTCATTAAGTCATCAATAAATAACAATCTAAAATAATTGTTTGGATTGTTTGAACTGTTATTCTCATCTTGGTTGTTTTATTCTCACTTCCGACTTTTTTCGGGTGCATCTTTTCGAACTTGCAACTTAATAGTCGAGCTTGGGTATCATAATGCCCAACCAATACGGAACATATATGGAATTTCAACCTGAACCCTTTTAACCCGTCAACCATGACAGGGTAGAAGTGTTAATGTTTACGTTTTTCTTAGTTTTTATCCCTTGTAGTAGGGATTGAACCTGAAGACTGTCACTTAGAACTGAGGATTGACCAACGCGTATACCTGTTAGACCACATGTTCATGTGGACAATTATAGTAAGAATTTTGGTAGCTTTAAAGTGAATCTTGTCTAGATGATTTTAGTCGGACAAACGTTTACTAGAAGGCTCGTCCCAGGACGATTTAAATTAATCCTCCGAACAGAGCAATTTTGCACCACTTTTATGTCCTGTTACGAAGATTAAAATCAAGATATATTGACACAAAACCTTATGCCTACAATCCTTATTTAAATTTTGATTTAAAAATTCCATTACCTGATTTTGATTCTACAAAACGTCTAAAAATGTAAGGCTTAATCTTAAGGGATCTTAGGAAGAAATTGAAATTCAAGGAAATTTGCTTAATTGGTGTCTAATGACTGTGGATGAAAATTGATGCAAATTTGAAAAATCTGAATTTTTAAATGGGAGGTTGTGCACATATTATGCCCCCTAAAAACTTAAAAAAACAAACGAAATTTGTGGAATATTTATTAATAGATGTCTAATACTGTATTGTTGCCAAATCTGGGCTGATGCATCATCCACTTATCTCTCCCTTTAGACAAGGTTAAAAAAGAGTCGCTAACTTAATAGGTCCCTCACTATCCACCAAGCTCCAGCCCCTGTCTCATCGCCGCAATGTTGCATCCTTGTGCCCGTTTTACAAGTACTTCAATGGATTGTGCTCCGATGAACTTGCTGCTCTAGTACCCCCTCGACGTAAATACACTAGACCAACCTCTGACTCAGCTAAGTCCCATCCATTCACTGTGGAGGTCCCCAGATGCCGAAGAGCTTTCTACTCCCAAAGCTTCTTTCCTCGTGCTGCCGGCCTCTGGAACTTCATCCCTGCTCCCTGTTTCCCCGACTCTACTGACATGCAGAAATGTAAAACTAATGTAAACAGATATCTCGCTGCACAGCTCCCAACTTAGGATGACATCTGAAACCTACACCCTAATTCACAGTAGCCCCGTACGTCTACAGTGGCATCCTGCCTTGTTTGAAGTGAACTATGATATAAAACAAAATTTAAATACATATTTATTAAAATTTCACACAAAAATCAGAGGTATTTGAATTTTCACGAAGTGCTTACACCCAATGTTTAATCTCTGCATTAAACATAATTAAACTAAATATAGCCCACATCACCACCCCTTGCGCCTAGCAGCTGTGTATATTAGTATAGGAGTAAACCCTGTACATAGCAATATATGAACATAAACACATACGTAACTTTATAAAAATAGGGATTAATTACTCATTGTTTTACGGCATATCAACCCATTTTCCATGTTATTTAATGTCGAATCTGGTCATTTTGGTAAAAGTGTTTATGCTTCAAGTTCTTTATATCTTCAAATATTTATTCATGGTGTTTCGTTTGGTTGTCTTTTTTTACGGCATATCAACCCTTTTCAAGTTATTTAATGTCGCATCCGGTCATTTTGATAAAAGCTTTTATGCTTCAAGTTTTTTATATCTTCAAATATTTATTCATGGTGTTTGATTTGGTTGTTTTGTAGAGGAAAAATGTTATTTTTGTTTTTGGCTTTGCTGGACATGATTGAGTTTTACAAAGGCAAAGGAAAAATCAATAACATCAATGTTTGGTGCATTTGGAGCCAGGAAGCCGGTATCTTCAGACAGCTGATCTGGTAGGACCATGATTATGATGTTGATTAGGATAAATATGATAAGGTTTGAAATAACGATGCTGATCCTGATGATGCTGAAATTGATGCTGCACCTGATGAAGATGAATGAAACGTGAACAAATGAACTCGGATTATGTTTCCATTTCCAGATAATAATTCCAGGCTAAAAATAACAATTTCATCAGTTGAGTTCAATTGATTCTTTTTTTTTTATCAAAATCGACAGTTTATTTTCAAAAAACAACAATCAAAGAAGAAAAAACAGAAAAGGCAAAATGAAAACAAGACAATAAAACAGGACAAAGAAAACGTAAAACGAAATAAAAAACACAAAACGAAACGAAAACAAAACGAAATAAAGACAAGAAAACAAAAGTTAGATAAAAAAAACACAAAACAAAATAAAACTAGAAAAAAACAAAAAAACAAGTATAAGAAAAGAACACAAACGAACACAAAAAAAAACTTACATAAAGCACAAAACAAAACAAAATATGTTTTTTACTCTTTATTTCTCTTTCCCTCATATATATATATATATATATATATATATATATATATATATATATATATATATATATATATATAATGGTAATAATCCAGGTAAAAAATATCCACAGGGTGGTAATCCAGAGAATTTTAACCGGGTTTATAAAAAGTGCTCAATATCAAAATAGAGCTTTATATATGATAATTTTATTTACACAGACATGTACAAAATCTGCGACACTGGCATGTCGATGTTATCGATCAACAGTTACTATAAACTGAGATCTCATCAGGCAGAGTTAGAATCCGATCTTAACCTCAGATCATATTTGGAGAGCTCTCCAAATATGATCTGAGGTTAAGATCGGATTCTAACTCTGCCTGATGAGATCTCAGTTTATAGTAACTGTTGATCGATAACATCGACATGCCAGTGTCGCAGATTTTGTACATGTCTGTGTAAATAAAATTATCATATATAAATATATATATATATATATATATATATATATATATATATATATATATATATATATATGGATTGATTGTATTTTTCTCTTGTCTGTATTTGCTTGTCTGTGTATCTGTATGTCTGACTGTCTCTCTCTCTCTCTCCCTCCCCCTTTCTCTCTCTCTCTTTTCCCCCTTTGTCTGTCTGTCTGTCTCTCTCTCTCTCTCTCTCTCTCTCTCTGGATTGATTGTATTTTTCTCTTGTCTGTATTTGCTTGTCTGTGTACCTGTCGCTGTCTCTGTCTGTCTGTCTCCTCTCCCCATTTCTCTCTCTCTCTCTCTCTCTCTCTCTCTCTCTCTCTCTCTCTTTGGAGTGATTGTATCTCTGTCCCTGCCTCTCCTCCCCTCCCCCTCTCTCTCTAAATTGTCTCTAACATTGTTATTTTCCACAATTTCCAGCAGTATGCTAATTAGTTAAATAGATTTTTTGGCATCTCAAGGTCAACAACAAGTTAAAAATATAAGAATTAAACTTCCTACCCACTCCCTCCATCTCCCACCGTCTGAACTGCTGAGGGGTGGCGCATAAGGGCGGAGGGTGGATTATCTAGCCAGACTTGTAAACTGCTTCAAGAATTGTGCACTTCTTATTTTCAGGCATCGATTCTTCATCTTTTGTCTCAAGATGAATTCTTCTGACTCAGTATAACGACAGAAAAGTATCCACTGAAATAAGAACAGGTCATGTGTGGTCGTAGCTGTCTGCATAATAAGTCTGCTTGTCCATCCCGTAGTTCGTTAGTTTGGCCAATGGTTGGCAAAAGGTTGGCATTCTTTCAGTCTCGAAAGACAATGGATACCAGGATGCCTGCGCGGGAAGTCGGATAAAATGGATTTCAGGAACCCTAGAATGGGCAACGACTAAAAGGACACATTTTGTCTTGACGCTGCTTTTTAAAAAAAAATTTTTTTTACTTCCGGTTAAATATGTAACAAAACAATATGGCGTCTACCACCATTTTGTAAATTTGCAGTCGCATTTTTTTTATTAAAAAAGGCTTTAATTTACAAAAAGTTTTAAAATACATAGTTTTAAAGCAAAATGTATAAACAAATGAAACAAACAAATATAAAAACAAACATTAAAAAAAAGAATGTTGTGCAGAGATAGTGCCATGAGATTAAAGTTTATGTTTTACATTTTATATGCTTTAAAAAGATTATATTTTTAATATACATTTATTGTCCCTAAATTGAATTGTTTAAAAAAATATTTTTTTAAATATATATTTATTGTCGCTATATTGAATGGTTTACAAAAATATTTTTTTAATATATATTTATCGTCGCTTAATTGAATGGTTTACAAAAATATTTTTTTAATATATATTTATTGTCGCTAAATTGAATGGTTTACAAAAATATTTTTTAAATATATATTTATTGTCGCTTAATTGAATGGTTTACACAAATATTTTTTTAAATAAATATTTATCGTCGCTAAATTGAATGGTTTACAAAAATTATTTTTTTAAATATATATTTATTGTCGCTAAATTGAATGGTTTACAAAAATATTTTTTTAAATATATATTTATTGTCGCTAAATTGAATGGTTTACAAAAATATTTTTTAAATATATATTTATTGTCGCTTAATTGAATGGTTTACAAAAATATTTTTTTAATATATATTTATTGTCGCTAAATTGAATGGTTTACAAAAATATTTTTAAAATATATATTTATTGTCCCTTAATTAAATGGTTTACAAAAATATTTTTTAAATATATATTTATTGTCGCTAAATTGAATGGTTTACAAAATTATTTTTTTAAATATATATTTATTGTCTCAAAATTGAATGGTTTACAAAAATATTTTTTAAATATATATTTATTGTCGCTTAATTGAATGTTTTACAAAAATATTTTTTAAATATATATTTATTGTCGCTTAATTAAATGGTTTACAAAAATATTTTTAAATATATATTTATTGTCGCTAAATTGAATGGTTTACAAAAATATTTTTTAAATATATATTTATTGTCGCTAAATTGAATGGTTTACAAAAATATTTTTTAAATATATATTTATTGTCGCTTAATTGAATGTTTTACAAAAATATTTTTTAAATATATATTTATTGTCGCTTAATTAAATGGTTTACAAAAATATTTTTAAATATATATTTATTGTCGCTAAATTTAATGGTTTACAAAAATATTTTTTAAATATATATTTATTGTCGCTAAATTGAATGGTTTACAAAAATATTTTTTAAATATATATTTATTGTCGCTTAATTGAATGGTTTACAAAAATATTTTTTAAATATATATTTATTGTCGCTTAATTGAATGGTTTGCAAAAATA
This sequence comes from Sepiola atlantica, assembly GCA_963556195.1. Lineage (NCBI taxonomy): Eukaryota > Metazoa > Mollusca > Cephalopoda > Sepiida > Sepiolidae > Sepiola > Sepiola atlantica. The sequence continues at coordinate 18,970,400 of OY744522.1, read as the reverse complement.
TTTTTTTAATATATATTTATTGTCGCTAAATTGAATGGTTTACAAAAATATTTTTTAAATATATATTTATTGTCGCTTAATTGAATGGTTTACAAAAATATTTTTTAAATATATATTTATTGTCGCTTAATTGAATGGTTTACAAAAATATTTTTTAAATATATATTTATTGTCGCTAAATTGAATGGTTTACAAAATTATTTTTTTAAATATATATTTATTGTCTCAAAATTGAATGGTTTACAAAAATATTTTTTAAATACATATTTATTGTCGCTTAATTGAATGGTTTACAAAAATATTTTTAAATATATATTTATTGTCGCTAAATTTAATGGTTTACAAAAATAGTTTTTAAATATATATTTATTGTCGCTAAATTGAATGGTTTACAAAAATATTTTTTAGATATATATTTATTGTCGCTAAATTGAAAGGTTTACAAAAAATATTTTTTAAATATATATTTATTGTCGCTAAATTGAATGTTTTACAAAAATATTTTTTAAATATATATTTATTGTCGCTAAATTGAATGGTTTACAAAAATATTTTTTAAATATATATTTATTGTCGCTTAATTGAATGGTTTACAAAAATATTTTTTAAATATATATTTATTGTCGCTTAATTGAATGGTTTACAAAAATATTTTTTTAATATATATTTATTGTCGCTAAATTGAATGGTTTACAAAAATATTTTTTTAATATATATTTATTGTCGCTAAATTGAATGGTTTACAAAAATATTTTTTAAATATATATTTATTGTCGCTTAATTGAATGGTTTACAAAAATATTTTTTAAATATATATTTATTGTCGCTTAATTGAATGGTTTACAAAAATATTTTTTTAATATATATTTATTGTCGCTAAATTGAATGGTTTACAAAAATATTTTTTAAATATATATTTATTGTCGCTAAATTGAATGGTTTACAAAAATATTTTTTTAAATATATATTTATTGTCTCTAAATTGAAAGGTTTACAAAAATATTTTTTAAATATATATTTATTGTCGCTTAATTGAATGGTTTACAAAAATATTTTTAAATATATATTTATTGTCGCTTAATTAAATGGTTTACAAAAATATTTTTTTAAATATATATTTATTGTCGCTTAATTGAATGGTTTACAAAAATATTTTTTAAATATATATTTATTGTCGCTTAATTGAATGGTTTACAAAAATATTTTTTAGATATATATTTATTGTCGCTAAATTGAAAGGTTTACAAAAAATATTTTTTAAATATATATTTATTGTCGCTAAATTGAATGTTTTACAAATATATTTTTTAAATATATATTTATTGTCGCTAAATTGAATGGTTTACAAAAATATTTTTTTAAATATATATTTATTGTCGCTTAATTGAATGTTTTACAAAAATATTTTTTAAATATATATTTATTGTCGCTTAATTAAATGGTTTACAAAAATATTTTTTTAATATATATTTATTGTCGCTAAATTGAATGGTTTACAAAAATATTTTTTAAATATATATTTATTGTCGCTTAATTGAATGGTTTACAAAAATAGTTTTTAAATATATATTTATTGTCGCTTAATTAAATGGTTTACAAAAATAGTTTTTAAATATATGTTTATTATCGCTAAATTGAATGGTTTACAAAAATATTTTTTAAATATATATTTATTGTCTCAAAATTGAATGGTTTTCAAAAATATTTTTTAAATATATATTTATTGTCCCTTAATTGAAAGGTTTACAAAAAATATTTTTTAAATATATATTTATTGTCGCTAAATTGAATGGTTTACAAAAATATTTTTTAAATATATATTTATTGTCCCTTAATTGAATGGTTTACAAAAATATTTTTTTAATATATATTTATTGTCCCTTAATTGAATGGTTTACACAAATATTTTTTTTGATATATATTTATTGTCGCTAAATTGAATGGTTTACAAAAATTATTTTTTTAAATATATATTTATTGTCGCTAAATTGAATGTTTTACAAAAATATTTTTTAGATATATATTTATTGTCGCTTAATTAAATGGTTTACAAAAATATTTTTAAATATATATTTATTGTCGCTAAATTTAATGGTTTACAAAAATATTTTTTAAATATATATTTATTGTCGCTAAATTGAATGGTTTACAAAAATATTTTTTAGATATATATTTATTGTCGCTAAATTGAAAGGTTTACAAAAAATATTTTTTAAATATATGTTTATTATCGCTAAATTGAATGTTTTACAAAAATATTTTTTTAATATATATTTATTGTCGCTAAATTGAATGGTTTACAAAAATAGTTTTTAAATATATATTTATTGTCCCTTAATTGAATGGTTTACAAAAATATTTTTTTAATATATATTTATTGTCCCTTAATTGAATGGTTTACACAAATATTTTTTTTGATATATATTTATTGTCGCTAAATTGAATGGTTTACAAAAATTATTTTTTTAAATATATATTTATTGTCGCTAAATTGAATGTTTTACAAAAATATTTTTTAAATATATATTTATTGTCGCTTAATTAAATGGTTTACAAAAATATTTTTAAATATATATTTATTGTCGCTAAATTGAATGGTTTTCAAAAATATTTTTTAAATATATATTTATTGTCGCTAAATTGAATGGTTTACAAAAATATTTTTTAGATATATATTTATTGTCGCTAAATTGAAAGGTTTACAAAAAATATTTTTTTAATATATATTTATTGTCGCTAAATTGAATGTTTTACAAAAATATTTTTTTAATATATATTTATTGTCGCTTAATTGAATGGTTTACAAAAATAGTTTTTAAATATATATTTATTGTCTCTAAATTGAATGTTTTACAAAAATAGTTTTTAAATATATGTTTATTATCGCTAAATTGAATGTTTTACAAAAATAGTTTTTAAATATATATTTATTGTCGCTAAATTGAATGGTTTACAAAAATATTTTTTTAAATATATATTTATTGTCTCTAAATTGAAAGGTTTACAAAAATATCTTTTTAAATATATATTTATTGTCGCTAAATTGAATGTTTTACAAAAATATTTTTAAAATATATATTTATTATCGCTAAATTGAATGGTTTACAAAAATATCTTTTTAAATATATATTTATTGTCTCTAAATTGAAAGGTTTACAAAAATATTTTTTAAATATATATTTATTATCGCTAAATTGAATGTTTTACAAAAATATTTTTTTAAATATTGGGTTGTAAAAAACTTTTGTTTTTAATATTGGTTTTTTCACTCTAAAATCTTTAATTTATCATAAGCGATAAAACCGGAAGTGACAACTAAAAAATTGGTGTTAAAACAAAATGTGTCCTTTTGGGTGTTGCTCATTCTGGGGTGCCTCAAATCCATTTGATCCGGGAAGTCTATAGTGATTCAAGGATCACGCAATCGCCTACAACATCTCTCCTGAACTGGTGCTGCTTGAGTCCAGTGGCAAAGAGTCTAGGATGACTAGAAACATACTGGGATGAGCAGATAGAGACTGGTGTTATTTCGGAGTTTACCTTCTCCTAGACTAGCTGCACAAACAAGGCTTGAGAGTCTAGTTTACCCGACTATTTAAAACAAATTTTTCTTCAGACATAACTCAATCTCAGAACTAAAGTCTTTTGTGTTATTAAAGAATATATATTAAAAAAAACTTTAGGGAAACAAACGTTGATGAACTCAGATTTAGTAAGAAAAAAAAGAAAAAAATTAAGAAAAATAATAACAATAACAGTAGTAGTAGTAGTAGTGGTAGTAGGAGTAGTAGTAGTAGAGAATGGCCCCCTTCCTACTTACATGGGAATCCCCCCTCCCCTTCTAAGGAACTCCCTCCCGGTTCAGACGCACCCTGGCTCCAGTGTGTTATTTTTTTATATGTACTAGTGATTTGTTTATAAGTATCATTGTGTTTGTTTTCCTCTTCTATGCTACCAACATATCCACCTGTGATTCTTTCTGTCAGCGGAGGTTTCTTTAGAACGAAGTTTTTTTGATTTTCTGTAAGACGTGTTGCTGTAGGCGCTGATGAAATACCTTTTGTAACCAACTTTAAAACATAAAATAAAATAAAGTATTTCCAAACTGTTTTATTAAACGATCGTACCCCGTAATGGACTTGATGTTGTAATTCTTGGAACAGTAAAAGTAATGCTTTGATTCATTAAATGTTTATATATATATATATATATATATATATATATATATATATATATACGAGATGTCATCTGCCTTTTTTGGTCCAGGAAGTATATCAAAAATGGCCAGTCTTTCTCTTTTCAATCCCTTTTAAGTGCGTTTGGATTTACTTGTAATTTTGAGCACTTACTCCACACTGCTCCTACGCAAACAGTTTTTTTTCACGTTCTACAATTCATCGGACTTCCTTTCAACGGAAATTTACCACCCGGACAAACTACATATCTTTTTTACGGAACTTTTCTTTTTTTTTTCATTCACTGCGTTTTTTTTAATAATAACTTTTTTAATAATAATTTTCATATTTTTCAAATATTTGAACTTTGGTTTTTTCGGAAGCCAACTTATCTATCTGTATTTCTCCTCTGATGATAAGATCGCGATCTTTGAAAAGGCTTGGCTTAAGGAAAGAATAATAAACACTAGTTTATTACTGAATACAACTTGCATTGAACAATTGAAATTTGAAATAAATTTAGACAACCGTCGCATATTTATAACTCTTTTTTCTTCTATCCCCTATATATATATTTTTTTTAATTTAGTAAAACTCTAGTTTGTAAATTAATCGTGCTTAAATGTCGCCAAACTTTAATTCCGTATTGACGTTATAACCAATTAAGTTTTCTTATAATTTCCTATATAAATCGAAATCTTCGTCCTGAATTTTCGTCTTTTTATTTCTAATCATAAATAATTAATCGTGAACGCCCGAATCTTTACCAATTTTGTAAATAAACCGTTTTTAAATTGTCGCTAAACTTTAATTCCATAGTGTAAATCATCTCGAATCTTGACGTTATACAACTTAAATTTTTAATATGTTCTAATCTAAACCGAAATCTTCGTCCTACATTTTCGTCTTCTAATTTTTAATCGTAAATAATTAAACGTAGTTTTTAATCGTGAACGCTCGAATATTTCATCATATATTTTTACCCATAAAGCTCACATTCGAAATTTTAAATGAGATGATTTATTTGTTTAAATAGCAAAAAAGAATTCTTTTATATATATTTTTATATTTTTATATTTCTGCATATATTAAAAAATTAATCTTACTTCTGTCACCCCTCCTCGATTATTTTAACATTTACCTCCTTTTTACATAGACCAATCACAAAAGTGAATTTATCTTTTTAAGACGATCAATTTCTCTCATTATTTGTTTTTTTTGACGTGGTTGTCTATACATCTGAGGAGACCTAATTAAAGGGGTCGAAATAAGTTATTATGTGTACAACCTTAATGTGTGTATAGTTTTTCTTTTTATAATTCTATATATATATATATATATTTCTTTAGCTTTACAATAAAGACCCGTGTGTATTTATTTGTTTATAAATAAATATATTTCACCCCCATTATGCAAAAAAGGTAGCGAGTCAATCAGGTGTTTTTTTCTACATCCCCCCCCCCCGACGAAACAATTTTCAAGTGGCGATGGGGAGCGAGAAAGCAAATAGCAAGTCAGACAACCACCTCAGAGTTACTCCGCCACCTAAAATGAATTTGGAAAGAAATCCTCGACTCTATGAAGAAAAGTCAACAGTGTGTGATTTTTTTTTTTCGCTAGATCATCAGAATTGCTAATAATAATTCCTATATGAAAAATTTAACTACCGACGCAATTCTATGATTTGATATGAATATTTCCGTAATATAGCTAGACAAATAGTGAGTGCGAACATTGGCGAAGCATAATTCCCCCCCCCCCACCTCATTTTAGAAGGAGGATGTGTTGATTTTGGAATGATGACTTTAAACAAGTGCTGACTGTTGGCATAGGATATAACTGGCTGAAGTTCGCTACTTGAAAAACTTCAACCCAAAATTTTCATTCATAAGATTCTTGGTAACGCAAGACAAAAAATTGTACATTTATTCATATTAACAGATAAACATTTTGTTATTTATACACTCGCAAATTTATTCATATTAACAGATAAACATTTTGTTATTTATACACTCGCAAATTTATTCATATTAATAGATAAACATTTTGTTATTTATACACTCGCAAATTTATTCATATTAACAGATAAACATTTTGTTATTTATACACTCGCAAATTTATTCATATTAACAGATAAACATTTTGTTATTTATACACTCGCAAATTTATTCATATTAACAGATAAACATTTTGTTATTTATACACTCACAAATTTATTCATATTAACAGATAAACATTTTGTTATTTATACACTCACAAATTTATTCATATTAACAGATAAACATTGTGTTATTTATACACTCACAAATTTATTCATATTAACAGATAAACATTTTGTTATTTATACACTCGCAAATTTATTCATATTAACAGATAAACATTTTGTTATTTATACACTCGCAAATTTATTCATATTAACAGATAAACATTTTGTTATTTATACACTCGCAAATTTATTCATATTAACAGATAAACATTTTGTTATTTATACACTCACAAATTTATTCATATTAACAGATAAACATTTTGTTATTTATACACTCGCAAATTTATTCATATTAACAGATTAACATTTTGTTATTTATACACTCGCAAATTTATTCATATTAACAGATAAACATTTTGTTATTTATACACTCGCAAATTTATTCATATTAGCAGATAAACATTTTGTTATTTATACACTCGCAAATTTATTCATATTAACAGATAAACATTTTGTTATTTATACACTCGCAAATTTATTCATATTAACAGATAAACATTTTGTTATTTATACACTCGCAAATTTATTCATATTAACAGATAAACATTTTGTTATTTATACACTCGCAAATTTATTCATATTAACAGATAAACATTTTGTTATTTATACACTCGCAAATTTATTCATATTAACAGATAAACATTTTGTTATTTATACACTCGCAAATTTATTCATATTAACAGATAAACATTTTGTTATTTATACACTCGCAAATTTATTCATATTAACAGATAAACATTTTGTTATTTATACACTCACAAATTTATTCATATTAACAGATAAACATTTTGTTATTTATACACTCGCAAATTTATTCATATTAACAGATAAACATTTTGTTATTTATACACTCGCAAATTTATTCATATTAACAGATAAACATTTTGTTATTTATACACTCGCAAATTTATTCATATTAACAGATAAACATTTTGTTATTTATACACTCACAAATTTATTCATATTAACAGATAAACATTTTGTTATTTATACACTCGCAAATTTATTCATATTAACAGATAAACATTTTGTTATTTATACACTCACAAATTTATTCATATTAACAGATAAACATTTTGTTATTTATACACTCACAAATTTATTCATATTAACAGATAAACATTTTGTTATTTATACACTCACAAATTTATTCATATTAACAGATAAACATTTTGTTATTTATACACTCGCAAATTTATTCATATTAACAGATAAACATTTTGTTATTTATACACTCGCAAATTTATTCATATTAACAGATAAACATTTTGTTATTTATACACTCGCAAATTTATTCATATTAACAGATAAACATTTTGTTATTTATACACTCGCAAATTTATTCATATTAACAGATAAACATTTTGTTATTTATACACTCGCAAATTGATTCATATTAACAGATAAACATTTTGTTATTTATACACTCGCAAATTTATTCATATTAACAGATAAACATTTTGTTATTTATACACTCGCAAATTTATTCATATTAACAGATAAACATTTTGTTATTTATACACTCGCAAATTGATTCATATTAACAGATAAACATTTTGTTATTTATACACTCGCAAATTGATTCATATTAACAGATAAACATTTTGTTATTTATATACTCGCAAATTTATTCATATTAACAGATAAAAATTTTGTTATTTATACACTCGCAAATTTATTCATATTAACAGATAAACATTTTGTTATTTATACACTCGCAAATTTATTCATATTAACAGATAAACATTTTGTTATTTATACACTCGCAAATTTATTCATATTAACAGATAAACATTTTGTTATTTATACACTCGCAAATTTATTCATATTAACAGATAAACATTTTGTTATTTATACACTCGCAAATACAATGTCAATATTTTATTGTTTCGATATCAACATCTGTTTTTAAACCAAGTACGTTCTTAAAAAATTGCATTCCCAATCGATTTTATAGATTACATATTTTATCCAGAGTGATATTTTCATTTTGCTTAGTGATATAAAGAGAAGGTAGGAGGAATTTCCCCACTTGCGTAATATCAGTAAACGTTTGACCCCTCAACAAGGGAAAAGTGACGTTAAATGAATAGAAGAAGATTTACCCATAGATGGGACCCTAACTGGTTTGAGCAATACGTGGTAAGTGCTTCCAAGAATGACCCCCTCAGTGTTTGATCATGGAGTTGTCAGAAGTTCTGGGCCTACATGACAACAGACTTCCTATCTCATTGGACCTAGCCGAGAGCTAATGTCATCCCGACTAACTTTATTGAATGGATACCAAATATGACCATGAGTGGACTTCTATTTCCCCCTTATTGTACCTAGCATCACGTGGAATTTCATGAACAGAGTTTCTTTCCAATAATTTTCATCTGTGGAACACATTACTACAGGAATGCTAGTCTAGGTTTAATTTTAGTCAATGAGGAGTCTAGGTTTAATTTTAGTCAATGAGGAGTCTAGGTTTAATTTTAGCCAATGAGGAGTCTAGGTTTAATTTTAGCCAATGAGGAGTCTAGGTTTAATTTTAGCCAATGAGGAGTCTGGGTTTAATTTTAGCCAATGAGGAGTCTAGGTTTAATTTTAGCCAATGAGGAGTCTGGGTTTAATTTTAGCCAATGAGGAGTCTAGGTTTAATTTATCTTCCATCATCTCTATTTATATACATTTAGGTATGTGTATATGTGTTTATATAGTTCTAGGTACAGGATTCACTCCTAAACTAATTAACTGATCATTATGAATTTTGGAATACAGGACTGCTTCCCTGTAGATTACAACAGGGTAGTTTTCAAATCCAATGTCAACAAATTCCTGTCATGAACTCTATCAATCCTCTCATTATGTTCTTCATCTCTCAACTGACAATCATTGCATCTCATTAACAAACGTTATCCTTGAGAGGCTTTTGGCCTTGATAAGTAATTAGTAAAAAAAAAAAATTTAAAAAAAAAAAAAAAAGAAGAAAATTTACAAAAAGCATAACAAAAATGAAAGTAAAAGATTCCCGGGCAACGTTGGGTATCTACAGCTAGATTTAGATAAACACTAAGCTCAATAACATTGCCCTAGATTAAGACGAACATGTGATAATAGAAACGGTTTTCTGCTTAGTTCTCTGTTTTAGCATCGAATGGGTGTGAGGGATTAACCCTCTCACCCCTTGAGTGCCGTGGATGATAGCTACTTTTTATCCAGTCTCTTATTGTGATCACTGTGAAAAGAAAATGAGAAACGTTGAATTGAGCCAGATCTCTTTTCGGCCGATGACCCGACAGCCCAGTGTACCATCATCCAGCCTCGTGTATCTCGTGGTGCTAGTCACAACGGTTCTCTGTTAACGGCGGAAGGAAACCTTTGCGTCCGATTGGAAAGAATTCAGAAAATGTTCAAACGTTTTTTGGAACAAGATGAAGATGAGGTACGAAGAAAGTGGAAAACAGAGAAGAAAAAAAGAGAATAATAATAATAATAATGATGATGATGATGATGATGATGATAAGATGATGATGATGATGATGATAATAATAATAATAATAATGATAATGATAATAATAATGATAATAATAATAATGATGATAATAATAATGATAATAATGATAATAATGATAATAATAATGATGATGATGATGAAAGAAAGAGAAGAAGATGAATGAAGAAGAAAAAGAAAGAAAAGAAGATTAAAGAAGAAAAAGATGAAAATGAAAGAGAAGGTGAATAATAATAAGATCGTTAAAGAAGAAAGAAGAAGTTGAATGAAGAAGATGAAAGAAAAGAAGAAAAAATTAAATGAAGAAGATGAAAGAAAAGAATTGAAAGAAGAACAAGAAAGAAAAAGAAAGAAAAGAGGAAGATGAAAGAAAAGAAGATAAAGAAGAAAGGGAAGAATAAGGTGAACGAATAAGATGAAAGAAGAAGAATGAAAGCCTAAGTATAAGAAAGAAAAGAAGCAAAGGAAAATGAAGAAAAAGAAGAAGAAGAAGAAGAAGAAAAAGAAGAAGAAGAAGAAGAAGAAGAAGAAAAAGAATGAAGAAGAAGAAGAAGAAGAAGAAGAAGAAGAAGAAGAAAAAGAAGAGGTAAATATAGGAGAATCAAAAGAAAAGGAAGGTGAAAGAAAAAAAGGAGGGGGAGTAACACAAGAAAAAGAAGAAGAAGGTGAGAGAAGAAACCGCATCCACTGGTGTTTAATTTCTATCTTTAGCCAGTGTATGTAGTGGCCAACAATGCCCATCCCAGCACACACAAATATTGACGCATCTATTCTTGATTCTTTGGTGTATCGAGAGAGAGAGAGAGAGAGAGAGAGAGAGAGAGAGAGAGAGAGAGAGAGAGAGAGAGAAAGAGAGGGTAGGGAGAGTCGGAGCAAGAGCCAGAGCCCCTTTTTTGAAGTCTTGGCAAAAAGATCAAACAATGGACAAAAGAAGGTGCGTCCATTGATTTTTGTCCCCCAATCAATAAGCCTGCACATTTAGCGCTAATTATTTGGTTGAATATTCGCTGAACATGTTGACAAGTTTTAGATTATAAAATCATTGTTCAGAAAAGAAAAAGACAAAGCAATCGTGACTCGTGACTTTAGCATATGGGGGGGGGGGGGGGGTGCTGTTTCCAAAAAAAATCAGAAATGTTGAAAATTTAAAAAAAATTTAATTTAAAAAAAAATCTTTTTCTTATTTACCAACTTATTCAAAGTAAAAAAAAAATGTTCAAATACATTTTTTTTTAATCATTTTCTTCACTTTTAAATTAAACAAAAAGTTAAAAGTCACCACAGTTACTGTATACGCAAGGAACGCGCTGTGTATACAACGGTTGTTATTTTTAAAAAGTTGTAAGAAAATGTCTTTTTTCAGCAATAGCCCTAACCTAACCCTAAACATTTGGAATATGTTGTCTAACTGTCCAAAATGTTTTTGTTTTTTTTAATGGAAATCGCCCCAGACAAGGCATGAAGCCACTTGATGTAAGAAGCTAACAAGAACAAATATGATTATCGCAAAGACAGGAGATGCCTATTGACCATAGTCTTGAAAAGACCAAGATTATAGGTAGGAAGAAAACAGTCAGCAGGAAGAGAGTTCCACAAGCCTGTGAGTCTTGGAAAGAAGCTACATGGAGCCGTGCATTGCAAAAGCATATTCTAAAATTGGGAAAGATGCAACGAAGGGCAACAAAAATGGTACCTGAAGTAAGGCACCAGCAAGGACTAGCAAGGATGAAATTACTTTGGGAAAAAAAAGGTTACGGGGTGACGTCATCGGAGCATTCAAGCTTCTACATGGTTATGAAGAAGTGGATCCAAGGAAATGTTCTATTTATAATTGTTCCTATTTACTTGCCTCCCCACGAGGGCAGAGTTAGACACATGGTTGAGTTTTAATGTGGGGAAAATCCAGCTCCTCAAAAAGGGACACTCTGGATTGGAACAAAAATAAAAACTGTCCTCAGTCTAGAAGGATTTCTCCTTTAATGATCTAGGACAGAAAAAACACTATACTTTGCTCCTAGCCAATCATTGTTATAATCAAACAAGGGCCATAGGTGCATCATATTCGGTTTAACGTCCGTCTTATATACTGGCATGTGTTAGACACTAACCTATCTCTGGGCAGGTCTTTATTTATACCTCTTTCTCTCAAGTCCATTTTTATCACTTCCTCCCATGTTTTTCTTGGCCTTCCCCTGTGAACTGAACTTGCTACCTCAACTGTTCTACATCTACTGGCCCAAGAACTCTCATCAATTCTTTCAAGTTGGCCATACCATCAAAGTCTCATGTTCTGCACACATCTCCCTATACTAGGTTGAAGCGGGTTATTCCACATGTTAGACTGGGAGTACTAAAACAGTATTTTAGTGTATGTACCCTAAGGCATTGGAGCAGGCTACCTGAGGAGGCAGTTAATACAGAATCAATAGACAACTTCAAGAAGAACCACGTGGACAAATATGTGAAGATGAGAGCTCACACAAGACAGTAGTACTCTTACTGTCCTTCAATCCACTACAATCTTTAGTGTGGAAAAAGGTGGAGTCAGTTAAATTCAGGTAAATTTAAACAAACCTAACTCATGTGTACTACACTGTATTAGTGTCTTATTCATGTCGTGTATCGTGTAGTCATCAAAATAGTGTCTTTCATTGTTACAATTCAAAAATTCGAAAATTGAAACTAAAAAGTAACTAAAAAAATTATTTTCTTCACCATCCATGTGTCAAAGAAAAAGATAAATAAAAACAATGACGTGATTAAAATAAAATATTTTATTAATCTTGGAAAATTATGGGAAGCAGCAGGAGCCAGCAAATATTGTTTTTAAGTATCGACTCTAGATTGGACAAAAGCTCAAATAAGCCGTTTCTTTCAACCAATCACAAGCACGAATCTATTCACTTCCAAATTTCGCAAGTCATATAAAAATCCAAACACACAGCTCTCTCCCTAAAGATAAAGATCCAGCTTTTTCTTTCAGATTCGAACCACATGTGTACGTCACAAAAACAGCCTAGACCCCTGGCTAAAGGCCCTTTGGTACACACAACGATATCACTTCCGCCCAAACCTTTTCCCGTGATTTATGAGCAGTCATACTTTGTATGTCGTGTTGACAAGACATCATATCCCTTTCTTGCCTCTCGCCATGACTTGGACAAACGATGAGATAAAAGACCTGAACTCAATCTACACAATGAACGTGGTCCGCGAAGAGTTATGAAAAGCAGGAATACAAAATATGTTGTGTCATAGTAACTCTTTCCTAACCACGTCTGTTGCGTTGATAAATCTGTTTGATTAAAATTGATTTGAATTATAGAAGCTTGTTGTCCTTCTAACCAAAACTTCATATCCAACAAGGCCAAAAAGATGGATATCTATGCAGCAACCCTTACTACAAAATGGTGATCCCAACATCTCTCTCTCTCTAGAGGGTGAAGTCGATCTTCGCGATAAGTCGGTGGGGGGTATTTCTATGGTTGAAGAAAAGGATTTTGCATAGATCCGTCCAAAAGTCGACCTATATCTTGGGTATGTATCTAGATTTGACCAAGCCACGAAAAACTCCCTGAGAAATTTTACACCAATATTTTCTCAATGAAAATTTACGGGATATATTTTGGCAATGTAAAAACTGATTTTTAAAGTACCAAATTTAGACGAAGTTTTTCAATAAAAGATGCGAAATATTAGTCTACTTGATTTTTGTTTTTAATGTGATTTTATCTCTTATATTTTGTGGTTTGTCCATTTTTTCCATTTTATTTTATATACTAAAAGAATACCAGTTCCAGGACATGTAAAATTAACCCTGCGAACAGCACATGCAATCCCCTGTCCTCATCAACCGCCAACAACAGTGGCTGAGATGTTATTGCTTCCCTTGCAACCAGCAGCTTTTGCCACCGGATTGAGTATTAAAAATACAATGCTCATCTTTATGGTTTCACTAGAAGAATACCTGTCCTAGGACGGGTAAAATTAATTCCACAAAGAGAACAGTTTTGTACAAACATTTATGTCTCCTTACTAAGATTAAAATCACCATATAATGATACTAAACCTTATGTCTAGAATCCTTATTCCAGTTTTGATCAAAATCCATTACCTGATTTTGATTCTGAAAAAGAAACGTCTAAAATTTAAAGCTTAAGCGTCAGTATCTTGCTTAATTGGTGTCGAATGACTATGGGTTAAATTTAATGCAAATCTGGTATATTTGAATTTTCAAATTGGAAGGTTTGCTCACATTATGCTCACCCCCCCCCCCCCCAACCGTTTTAAAATATTCCTCAAAGACTTAAATTTGGGGAATGTTTATTAATGGACGTCTAATACCTATTGTTAAAATTTCACAAAAATCGCAGGAATCTGAATTTTCAGGAAGGGCTTACACTCCTCTTCTTTGCCTCGTTTGCATAAAACTAAACTAAATATAGCCTAAATTTGGACCCTTTACGCCTAGCAGCTGCATTCCAAAATTCATAATGGCCGGTTAATTAGTTTAGGAGCGGATCCTGTACATACAAATATATAAACATATAAACATACCTAACTTTATATAGATAGAGATATAACATTTGATATATTCGACCTCGGGATGATTACGCCTTCAACCTGGTCTATTCATTTAGCTGTGTAAATTAAATTATAACTTCTAAATAACAATAACAGTCCAACTGATGATGGAAGAAAGTATATAATTAGATGGTTCTCTCTCCCCCTTCTCTCTCCCCCTTCTCTCTCTCACTCTTTCCTTCACTCTTTCCTTCACTCTTTCTCTCACTCTTTCTCTATCTCTTTTTACCCCTTCCCCATTCATTTAACCTACCTAATCTATCATAAAAAAAAAACAACATTTTCCTCAGCACATCCTGTTCTTCCTCAACATCATACCCACTCTCTCTACATATACCCCCTCCCATGCGAGGGGGGAGGGCAAAAGTGGGTTCCAATCTGGGGTTCATTGGCAGCGGCAAAGGTGTGGCAGACAGGCACTTTCGAAAGAATTCCTGGCTAATACTCTGATAATTACCATATTGCAAAAATGAAAATAAAAGACTTTCTGAGAACTTCCGTAAAGTTAGACTCTAGATATTAAACATTTTTTTTTTTACTTTCGCAATAGGAAACATTTTTTTAGAAATGTTATAAACTTTGTGATATTTCTGCCAATAAAATGTAAAACATTCACAACAAAAACTCGTCTAGCTACAACCACTGTAAATAATTTTCCTTTCTCCCTCTGTGCACCTAAAACAAGAACAGAACTTCCATGAGCAGAGTTTCTTTCCAAGGACAACTCGTCTGTGGAACACAATACCGCGGGGTTGCTTCCCAGCTAACTACAACATAGTTGTTTTCAAGTTCAATGATAACAAATTCTTGGTGAGCCGTCCTCTTCAATAATCAAATTTTACCCAGTTTCAACCATTGTCTCCAATCCTCAAGGTGTTTGTCTCACCGTCCACCTGACAAACTCATTAACCCTTATCCTCGAGTGGCTTTTAGGGCCTTGATAAGCGGTGATTCATTAATACAAAAAAATGTTATTCCATTTATTTTTTAATTCGGATGAATTTGTAAACATAAACAAATTAGCACAATTTTTCCGTTTAGTTAGCCCAATTACAAAATGGCCGCCATAGAAAATTTTACAAAGAAAGAAAATTTGTTTTCTGTAAACAAAAAGAACATTTGTTTTGTTTTGCTTTTGAGAAGGGGAGATTTCCTTCGAAATATCAAGATATTTTATATCATCCCGGTTCTTATTTACACTATGTGAAAGATTTACTGAAAAACAAATAGAAAGGTTTTTGAAGAAAAAATTTTTTTTTTTCAATTATTTGTTTTTGATTATTCCGGTTTCTTCCACATTATTCCGGTTTATTCCGGTTTCTTCCACATTCTAAAATACATTTATTTAAAGATTTAATTAAACTTTATTTAACACTAGCAGGGTTACCCAGCGTAGCCCGTGTTTATAATTTCAATAAATTACATAGATTACAGAAAAAATAAAAGTAAAACTTAACAATTTGCTAAATATTGTAATATGAAATGTTCATTTTCAGACAAAAATCAGAGTAAAAAATACTTATGCCCCGGGTGAGGTTCGAACTCACAACCTCTATAACACTAACCAATTAAACCATCAGGGAATTAAGAAATGGCAATTCTATTAAATACATTAATCAGAACAGGCGGCTGATACTGTTTTGGCTAGAGTTCTTTCTTTCTCCATCCCCCCTCTCTCTCTCTCTCTCTCTCTCTCTCTCTCCTTATTTTCTGAACCTTCTCTTTATTTCTCTCTCTCTCTCTTTCTTTTTACAGTTTAATGTGGGTCAACCAGTGAATCTTGAAAATTGTCTTATTAAACTTGTTCCCGGTGTTATGGGTGACAATGGGAGGACTTCTGATTGTGAGAGTAAAAGCTCCTTCATTTTCCTCAATTTATGACTAAGCAAAAATAAAATATCGACACGATTAAATATTAATCATGGCTTATAAAAGAATTTCAACAAACTCACCAAAAATTCTCTTCCGTCAGACAATTGAACAAGCCAGTCAAAGAGGGAGGACATGATTACGCAGTGAACTTATTATGAACTTACTCGTACACATATTCACGCTGACTAAGCAAAACACTTCAAAAAACATTGATGATCAAGATCTTTCTGACTCTGTCTTTTCCAACTTGAGCACATGATGCAATGAGGGAAGAAGTGGCTTGTTACTTTTAATGCCTCTAAAACCAAGCTTCTCTCTTTTCACCACCAACGCTCAGATCCTTACTTCTCTCCCAGTCGAAATGAATGGCTCTCTCCTCGAGGAAGCTCCCTTCTTTGATAATCTCCTAGGACTGACTTTCACCCCAGACCTGAAGTGGAAGACTTGCATCAAATTTGTTGCTAAGTTTACTGGGAAAATGGTTGGATCATTCTACTGCTCCAGAAAGTAGCTTAGTCCTGATGCAATCCTCTGCCTGTATAAGAGCCAGATTCGTCCTAAGATGGGGAGGTATTGCTGTCATATCTGTAGTATATATAACAAAGATGCTTAGCTGATGAATATATTTTTTAGTTCATTGATAAAGCAAAATACATTAATACAGGGTCTTCTTTTTTGCACGTCTTTGAAGCATATAATTATATAACAGTTAGCAACTGTTTTATACAGTTCTTTGCATTATTGTTTTACTTTGCAAGATCTTTCAAGCTGCACCGGTTGGGCAGTAGAGGGCAGACAAGGCAGCGTTTCATCGTATGGTTCACCCCTCCACATTCGCTGAAGGTTGAGTGTGTTTTGTAGCAACATCTGGCCATAGCAACTTTAGAACACCCCATTCCCATTCTCAGGCAGTTGAGTTCCAATACTCTCCATGCCTTACCAGTAGAAGTCTGGATGATGCTTTCCCTCCTCAATCTTTCCATCCCACCAGACTTTTCATGACTGTTTCGTTGCTGCTGCTACCGCGTTTTCTTTAATGCGTGATGTCATATTATCAAACTTTGTTTATATGTCTAGCCTGGCAACTATTTTTCAGTTCGTCGTAGTATGTTTTATCTATATATCTACGTTTACATAAAGATATAGAGATATGAAGATCTCTGTGTTTACGTTGTGCTGTTCTATTTCAACCTATTCATGATTTGCCGTGTTACCTGACGATTTGGATTGGTTTCCGCACTCAAGGATCAATCTGTATATTTAGACTGTTTTCATCAATGTCATGGTTAAGATTGTGAAAGTCCTTCATTTGATTCCAACTTGCAGTTTTTTCTAGTCTTTTTATATGAGAGATGCCGCTCAGAGTACAAAGTCGACTTCACAATCAGATAAGGGATAATCTCTTCTCGTCCCTACAGCCTCTTCCACACAGAACAGATGTTGCTAGCCTCTCTCTACTTTATCGTTATGTTCATGGTAGGTGCTCGACTGAGCTCTAATCCCTGGTCCCCCCTCTAAAACATTCACAACAAGCTCTCGTCTGGCTACAACCACAGCAAAGAACTTTCCTCTCTCTCTTTCTCTCTTTCTCTCTCTCTTTCTCTCTCTCTTTCTCTCTCTCTCTTTCTCTCTCTCTCTCTCTCTTTCTCTCTCTCTCTCTTTCTCTCTTTCTCTCTCTATTTCTCTCTCTCTCTTTCTCTCTCTCTTTCTCTCTCTCTTCCTCTCTGTCTGTATCAAAAACCAAGCAGAACTTTCACAAACAAAGTTTATTTCCAAGAACATACCATCTGGGTTGGGAAGCAGACTCATTACCATGAGTCTGCTTCCCAACCGACTACCACATGGTCGACTTCAAGTCTAATGTGAACAAATACTTGTCGAGTTGTTATCTTGGAAAATTTAATCCTCTTAAGTAATCTTCTGCCCATTCCATCCACTATTTTCAATCCTTTCGTGACATTGATCATCGTCCAACCAACAATCTTTTTAACCCTTATCCTTGATAAGCGGTGACCAATCAGTAAAAAAGGGTAAAGCATATATACACGCATTTCTTACACAGACCTATTCATTCTTTCTGCTTCGAACCTTTTACGAAGCAAAGAGCATTCCATCTGCATATTTGCACACAAAATGAACACTTTACTTATACAAACTTTCATATTTGCGTAAATTTGCATAAATTTGTATAAATTTGAAAAACAGTTAGACACCAAATCACGATGCAAGAGATTTTTTTTAAATAAATGAAAACAATTATTTAAATCCAAATATTTCGGCTTAACAAGCTTTTTTCAGTGGTATATAGACAATTTTTTCTTCGTCGCCGTATTGGAGATTCTTCTTATTGGAGACTGTCTTTTAAATGTCCGGATATTTGGAGTGAAAACGCTGTCACGTGTGCATAGGTATTGAATTGTAGTTATGTTGCATTCAATACATATACAAAATACCTGGCACGCTAGGAAGTAAGTGTAGTATCTGTTCCGATGGATACTGCACCCTATAGACGGGTGTCGTCTTGTCCTTCGGGGCTTGATTCCACCTGTCTGTGGGTTTGTCCTGTGCAGTTCTAGGAGGTCCACCCTCCCAGGCTTCGCCTCCCCTCTTTGGGGAGGAGTAAGTTTATTGCTTACTGCCTGAGGCGCCCCTACCGGGGCAATTTTTAATGGCCAGAGTGCTCACTTTCTCGGGCGCTGGCTTTTCAACCCCCACTTACTTGACCCGACCTGTGGTCACATCTTACTTGTGGGAGTAAGATAAAACTGGCCTTGTGCCTAACTCCTGCAGAGGAGTAAATAAATAAATATACAAAATTGTTGTATTTTTTATCACGTTTTTACCTCATCATTACGAGCATCCATTTTTGATTTTAAGTGTCAGCATGAGTCATAATGTACCAAAGTCAAATGATTCTAGCAATGTGCAAAAGTGGGCGTGGCTTATACGGACTATATATTTTTAAACGGAGTTATCATAATATTTTTTTATTCGTTGCAGTTAAAATTTGATTGTGTTTGAAAAATAAAAACTTAAAATTAATTTCTAAAAAATGTATTTTTACTTGTGAAATTTTAAAATGAAAACTGTTCTCACGGTGGCTAAAAACAACATAAATTCAGTGAAATTTGAAATTTTAAGAAGTTAATTATTTTAAATCTCTTGAAATATAAATTTCAGTTTTCTGGAACTGTTTCAAACATAATTAGTAAATTAAAATCTTAAGATACTGAATTTTAACAAGAATAATGTACTTACTTTTTACTAAAAATTGCATAATTATCAAAAAAAAAGTAAGAGCTAAATTATAATTCCCGCTCCGGACCAGATAAACAAAATGGTTACCGATATTCAGAAAAGTATGGAAGACAATAACCGCAATAATATTTAATTTTATTATTTTTAACTTTTTATAGAAGATATAGTTTTGTAATAGTTTATAGAAATTGAAAAGTTATTATTCCTTAATTTCGTTATTTTTGAAGTCTACATTAAATTGACAAGTATGGAAGACCCAAACCACAATTTCCCATTTTATTATATTTAAATTAAGTGAAGGGAGAGGTAAAATTTAAAAAATTTGGGGGGGGGATCAGTCTTTGATTTTGTCCATACCTATATAATTCATACCAGAGATCAGATTCCAATATAATACATTATACATTGATTAAGTTCTCCAAAAAGGGGCACTGTGGATTAAGACAAAAATAAAAATTACCTCAGTCTAGAAGGACCTCTCCTTCACCGACTGAGGACAGAACAGATATCACACTTTGATCCCAGCCCGAACGCAAAGAAGTGGTGTGTCTATGCTGTTGTAATAATATTTTGTTTACAGGCTGATTCGAATGTCTTGTTACCAAAAAGTAACAAAAATAGAGGAACAAGTAATACAGCAATACAAGACACATGTCATGAATTCAATTTATTCACTTTCATTGACACTATGAAAAAGCAAGAAGCTCTGTATGACATTATCATTTAAAAAACATTTTTTTTTACTACTGGGGCACCTCTTATCAAGGCCTGGGAGTCACTCAAGGATAAGGGTTAAAGTGATCGTCAGTTTGACGATGATCGCAACCACGAGAAAACCGGAAGCAATGGGTGGGATGGGCAGGAAATTACTTAAGAGGAAATGATTATCCAAGAGGGCGGCTTATCAAGTATTTGATTACGTTAGACTTGAAGACGACCACGCTGTAGTCAGTTGGGAAGCAGTCTCGTGGTATCTTGATCCACAGATGGGATGTTCTTGGAAAGAAACTTTGCTCATGGAAGTTTCATTTGTTTTTTTAGTAAAGAGAGAGAGAGAATGGAAAGTTCTTTTTCTTTCATGGCACAAAATGATGCGGCACCATGTCCTGTGGGATATTTTATGCGTTCACAAAAAAGTAACGTGACTGAGGATGGAGAGAGAAAGAGAGAGAGAGAGAAGGAGTCAGAGTGAAAGAGAGAGAGAAAGAGAGAGAGAAGGAGAGAGAGAGAAGGAGAGAGAGAGAAGGAGAAAGAGAGAGAGAGAGAGAAAGAGAGAGAGAGAAGGAGAGAGAGAGAGAGAAAGAGAGAGAGAGAGAGAGAAGGAGTGAGAGAGAGAGAAAGAGAGAGAGAGAAAGAGAGAGAGAGAAGGAGAGAGAGAGAGAGAAAGAGAGAGAGATAAGGAGTGAGAGAGAGAGAAAGAGAGAGAGAAAGAGAGAGAGAGAGAGAAAATGAGAGAGAGAGAGAGAGAAAGAGAGAGAGAGAAAGAGAGAGAGAAAGAGAAAGAGAGAAAGAGAGAGAGAAAGAGAGAGAGAGAGAAAGAGAAGAGAGAGAGAAATTTTAAAAAGAAAGATGTTACACATACACGTTTTTTGGTACTTGTGCAGATTAGGACCCAAGATAATCCTAACCGCCGCCAGGTCGATTTTAGCTTGGGTCCTAATCTGTAAAAATAAGCGTTTTTCTTTAACTCTTCTGTTTCTGTATCCATGTCCCTGGGCAACGCCGGG
The DNA here is from genome assembly GCA_963556195.1 of Sepiola atlantica. Taxonomy (NCBI): domain Eukaryota; kingdom Metazoa; phylum Mollusca; class Cephalopoda; order Sepiida; family Sepiolidae; genus Sepiola; species Sepiola atlantica. The sequence goes on along the minus strand of OY744522.1, from coordinate 18,949,022 downwards.
TGACCATGGTAGCACATATATATCCGAAATCTGGTGGGAAGTGATCTTTTCTCTTCCCTGCAACCCCTTTCTCACAGAAGAGACGTTGCTAGTCTCTCTCTGCTCTATCGTTATTACCATGGAAAGTGCTCGACTGAGCTCCAGTCTTTGGTTCCTTATTGAAAATAGACTTTTCCTTTCTGCCTCCATGTTCCTAGCATCAGACAGAGCTTCTTTGCAAGGAATTCCCATCTGTGGAACACATTGCCACGAGACTGCTTCCCTGCTGATTACAACATGGTCGTCTTCAAATCCAATGTCAACAAATTCTTATTAAACTCCGCCCCATAAATAATAAGTTCATACCATTGATCAATGTGAGTACTCCCATAGTTTTCCTCATCTTTCAGCCGACAATCATTCCCGTCTCATTAATTTTTATTCTCGAGTGGCTCTTGGCCTTGATAAATGTTGACTCTATAGTAAAAAAAAAAAGTGTCTGTGTATTTTTGATTCCTTAACAATTTATACGTTTTCTTTTCTTTTCTTGTAGATCACCAAAATGGATGTGAAATATATTTTACAATCACTTCATGCGGGATTTTTTATGCTCACTTTATGGATTCTTGGATGTACCGCCACAGAAATGGAAGAAAGTGAGTTGATCCATGTTTTTGTTTTCAGTTTGTTTATAGTAAATAATCATAAGAATTTTAGCATCCGTTTTGCATGCTACGTGCATCTGATGCTCTTCGATAACAGTCGCCGCCATTCAAATTTCCAGCCTAATCGGATAAATAGGTTTTGAGTTATCAACGTTTCCATGGCATAACTTTGGGAATACTTCATGCAATATGGAGAAGTAAGGCCCTGAAAAGATTTTGGCCCATCCTTACGTTGTCAGGTGGGGGTATGCAGTCTCACGATTGACTTATGATCTTTTTATAAATAAGATAGTAATAGTCTTAGTAACAACAATGACTGCAGGTTCTACCCGACAGAAGTAGAGAGTGTGAGTCACCTGTCATCCAGTTGTCATCCAGTTGTAAGCTTCTGCTGGGGGGAGGGGGGGGGGGGGGTCAATGGAGTGTGTAAATATCTCCACTGGACCATCTGTAAAAGATTGAATATCCAATGTAGCAGCAAGTCCTGGGAACATATATCGGAAAGAATTGTTTAAAATAAGTCATACACCATGCACCATGGCTATGCAATTTGTACAGCCATATACTTAGAAAACGGAGATGTTGAACTAACCTATCTTTGACCAGGTCTTTATTTATCCTTCTTTCTCTCAAATCCATCCCTATCACTTCCTCCCATGTTTTTAACTGGCCTACCAATTGACCCTGCGACCTCAACTGTTCTACATCTACTAACCTAAGAACTTTCATCCATTCTTTCAACATGACCATACCATCAAAGGCTCCTGTTCTGCATACATTTCCCTATACTGTTCAGATTTAATCTTCATTTGAGGTCACCAGATCTAAGCCTGTCTTTAAAACTCATATTACACATCCATCGTATCATTTTTCTTTTCATGGAACATATATTCTCAACTGCTATTGGTCAGGTTTCACTTCCATACATCATCACACTGCACACACATGCTTGATAGACTCTTCTTTTGGTCGACAGTGGTAATGCTCTGCTGGTTAGTAATTGCAGAAGTTCCCTGAACTTATCCCATCCACTCCTAACTCTTGCAATCACACTAATACTAGTTCCTCCCTGTACTCCAATGGTATCACCAAGGTAACAACACATCATCATCATCATCATCATCATCATCATCATCATCATCATCACCAAGGTAACAACACTTCTGAACAACCTCAATAGCCTCAATATCCAAAAGTTCTTTCTCCACGTCTGAGTTCTCATCCGTCTCCATTGTCATTTTTTTTTTTAGATACGTCCTAGTATTTCTATGCAAGGTTCTTTTTTTATCAATTGGTCAGCCTATTAAGCTTATGTTTGAACTATGAAGTGCATTTCTGTCCACTCATTCTTATATGAAGATGTGTCCGTCCGTCCGTCCGTCCGTTCGTCGGTCGCTCGTCACACTTAAGTGTCATCGATAAGCACGCAGATTCAATGGACGCATCTTAAGAATAGCCGTTGTTTGTTATATATAACAAGATGAACACCCGTTCCAGGACGGGTAGAATTAATTCCCCAAACCAAGCAATTTTGCACCACTTTTATGTTCCGCTACAAATATTAAAATCAAGATATGGTACTAAACCTTACGTCTAGAATCTTTATTCCATTTTTAATCAAAATCCACTGTATAGTTTTGATTCTAGAAAATGTTTCAAATTTAAGGTTTAAGCTTAAGTGGGCTTAAAGAGAAATTGAAATTCAGGGTATCTTGCTTAATTGGTGTCTGATGACAATGGATTAAATTTAACGCAAATCTGATATACAAAATGGGAGGTTGTGTCCATATTATGACTCCCCCCCCCCTTCTTGCACACAAACTGGTTATCATCTCTGAATCTACCTGTAATTCCACTTCTTGTATACCCAATGCTTATAAGTGAGAATAAAAAATTGAGTTGCTCCCAACTCCTCTTTTCCACAAACTAATCAGGGGAACTTTTCTCTTTTTGAAGGCTTTCGAACACTACAGATAATCACTTTGGTCATTCACTGTCAAACCCTTACTTTCCATCGCTTTCCTTCAAGTCTTTAATCGAATAAATTGTTCGCATATAATATATTAAAGGAATTTGGTATATTGCCGCAGACCCGTGGCGCAGGGGATATAGTACTAAGTAAAATTCAGTTCTAAGTGACAGTCATTTGAAGGTTCAATCCTCAGTGCGGGCGGTACAAAGAATTACAAATTACTGAAGACTTCTTCCCAGTCATGGCAGATGGAACGAGAGCATACTACCCCCATGGATTAAATAAAGGGTTCCGTTCGAAATTCCGTCCAGATTCCCGACTTCGACAGAAAGATTCCCGAGTACGACAAAGTACACCTGAAGAAGGTCGGAGGTTACATCGGCCGAAACGTGGTGATAAAACCACCCAAGATGAGAACAGTAGTCCGAATATACCAAATTCTACAAATTATCAACACAAAAATCATCTCAAAAATTCTGAAACATTAAGATTTAAGATGTGAAGTTATTCCTGTGGTGAAGTTATTCCTGTGGTTTGCGGTTGCGAGTGATCAGGATCTTTCTTTTTTATGGAAATCGCTCCAGACAAGACATGAAGCCACTTGATGTAAGGAGCTAAAAAAAACCACTTCAATGTCCAAACCCAGCCAACTATAAGTGTTAAATGGATAGATCCAGAAAACAGCAATTCTTCCCCCTTTGTCAGAAACATCACTCATGCAATGTAAGGACTAAAGGACAAAATAAGGGAAGCTAGGATACTTAACACAATTTAGCTAAGAAAGATCTGATTATATTAACTAATCGCCCAGTAATACCATACGAGTTAATTTTCATGAGAAAACCTTCATGCCAGACGTTGTCAAAAGTATTTAATGCTACTGCCCTAGCTTCACCTGCCTTATCCAATGTGCGGTATATACGTTCAGAGATGACCATTAGGATATCCGCAGTAGAACAGGATGGCCTAAATCCATACTGTTATTTAGAGAGATGTTTAGCAATTTTTAAGGGGTCAACTATCGCTAGATTGATTAATGATTCAAAGATTTTAGCAAAGAGCGAGAGAAGACTTAAAGAGAGATCGAAAAAATGGATATGCCAACGCTTTTAGAATACAGATCTAATTGAATCCTTTCAAATTTTTAAATGGACGCAACAACTTTATGTTTAATACTGCAATTGAAAGGGAGGGCGAGTTGTCTGCCCTTCCTTTTGCTAGATTCATGGGAGGTGACGTCAAAGCCAAAAGAGTGGTGAGGTCACTTTGTCTAGCTCGCTTTCTTGTCTCTTAGATCTTAGCAAAGACATGCTTTCCGATGGTCGCTGTCTTGACCGTCGGGTGATGGCGCCCCCATCTCCCAAGGATACTTAAAACAACCATCGTTCACTGCTATCATTTCCGGAAAATATAATAAACATGTGAACCGTAAAGAAAGTGTTGTTATTTCTTTGAAGGTGTTTATTTTAAAATCGGCAAGCACATGCGGTCCTAATCCAAGATTGTGGACTGGAAGAATCAAATTACTATTGGATATGAGCCACTCATCCCAATTTTCAACCGGACTTGATTCTCGTTTGTCGACGGGTTGTTGGCCTACCTGTCTTCCATCGTTAATTCGAACGTTTTTTCTTTTCAATCAAGCTGGAAAAGGAAAACTACTCCAAAACAAACCACAGGACAACACATATAAATTCTCAGTTTATTAGCTTCTCTGGAAAAGTCAATCTCTGTGAACCGCAGTCAGGTTTAAGTACCCAAGGGGGGCGCCTGCCAGCAGCTTAGACATCAGCTGACAGACGTCCGATGCTGATAAAATCCCTAACTCATAAGGACTGAGCTCACTGGAAAACAGAAATTACCTGACTGATGAGGTCACCCTCTCTTTTCATGGTGGCCAGTGGGCAACTCGTGCTCCCCTCTCCCTCATATTATTCAACAATACTACTAGACGATCATCATCATCAGACTCATCATCAGACAAGAGCCAAGTCAAAGCATGGTGCCAATTGTATTTGGCCATCCTTCACCTATTAGGAGCTTTCAGATGAGACTTTTTAGAAAGTACCAGTACTTACTAGAAGTTATACAAACAAAAAACTAAATATCGAACAAATTTTTTTATTGATGTTGAAATGGGATTCTACAATATTTTTTTCCTTTTTCCGCATTGATTTTTTTACCGAGGAGATGCCATTGCCCATGTCGGCATAAATAAATAAATAATCATTTGCCGACATTGCCAGTGGTGTTTAGCGATTTGTGAGAAGAATCTCGCTTCTTGGAGGCCAATTGGAATTATTGATTTGCTGATTGATTGGCAGAATTATTGAACTCTTGCAGGAAAGTTGAAGATTTTATTTATCATCCCTCCCTCAACAACTTTCTCTTCTTCTTCTTCTTCTTCTTTTTCTTCTTCTTCTTCTCCATTATTATTATTATTATTAGTAGTAGTAGTAGTAGTAGTAGTACTCACTAGGAGTTCTCACACAGATCATTGTCAGTGATTGCTCACCGACAACAACCAGTGGTATTTCCTGGAGTCTGAGTGACAACAAGCCTCCCCAGATTTCCAGTATTCTTCACCTCGTTTCGATAACAATGCGGTATCGCAACAGCCTCTTACCATTGATTTCTCGCTGGTAAGGACCATTGGTCTTCTCTGGGATTTGGGTGGCAATAAGCCTCCCCAAAGTCTTAGCATTCTCCGCACTTTTCCAGTGGAGGTCTTCTCATCCTCCTCAACCCTCTACAAATATTTTGTCTGGTGTCAGTCTAGGTCGACACAATTTATAAAAAAAATTTTAATGCATTTTTTTTTTTTTAAATTTTTAAAAATTTTTTTGGCGGGGGGGGGGGGGAGAGAGAAGGGGGAGCTTATAGTGTTTCTTGTAATTTCTGTTCCTTGGTCTATTTTTGTGTAGTGATAGCTGAGACCGGTGTAATTTATTGGGGGGACAGGATTATCAAGTGATGTTTCTTGCAGTTTCTATTCCTTGTTGTGGTGTTCTTTGTGTGGTTTTGTTTTCTCCCTGTTGTAAATTCCTTGTGACTGGTTACCCTTTGTAGCTTATGCAGGTTGGTTTCCGCATTCGAGAATTTTCCTTAAGATTGCAGCTGTTTTGATCATTGCCGTCCTTTGTATGGTTTCAATGGTCCCTTTGATTCCAATTTCTCCCAGTCTTTTCTCCAGGTTTTTGGGGATTGTTCCTAGTGCTCCTACGATTATACTAACTTTCTTCATGCTCCATATTCCTTTCAGTTCTCTGGCTAGTTCTGTGTATTTGTTTCGTTTTTCCGTTTCTTTGATCTTCACTCTGTAGTCTGCTGGAATGGCGAAGTCTACGATTTTACAAGATTTTTCCTTCTTGTCTATTATAATAACATCAGGTCTCCTTGCTTGTATGAGTTTATCTGTTTGTATATCCATATCCCAGATGATTTTGTGTTTTTCGTTTTCTAGTACTGTTTCTGGTTTATGTTTGTACCATTTGTCTGCGTATTCGAAATTCAATTGTTAGCAAAGTTCCCAGTGTATTACTTTCCCAACACAATCATGTCTGTTCTTGTATTCTTTTTGGGCAAGTTTGCTACATTCACTTATTATATGATTTATTGTTTCGTCTCTTTGTGCACACAGTCTGCATGTATTGTTTTCCTGGGTTTTATCTATTTTAGCTTTAATGTAGTTTGTTCTAATCGCATTGTTCTGTGCAGCCATCAGTAAAGATTCCGTTTCTCTGTTCAAGTTTCCTTTTCTTAGCCATGCCCAGCTATTTGCGTTGGTTTCTTCTCTTGTGAGTCTTATGAAGCGTCCATGTAGTTGTTTTTCTTCCCATTTTTCTTTTCTTGTCTGTTTGTGTCCAGTTTCGATGCTTCCTGCATTGTTCGTTGAGACGGTGTCTCTTGCTGCAGTGATCAGCCTTTCTGTGTTCTGGTTTATGTATTTCTCCAGCTCTTTTTTAGTGCTGTCCACACAGTCTTCTATACTTACCAGTCATCTTCCCCCTTCGTTTCTCTTCACGTAGAGTCTATTATTATTATTATTATTATTATTATTATTATTATTATTATTATTATTATTATTTACTCACTAGGAGTTATCACACTGGTCATCGTCAGTGATCGCCCACTGCCGACAACCTGTGGTATTCCCTGGAGTCTGAGTGACAACAAGTCTCCTCAGACTTCCAGTATGGTCCACCTCTTTTCGTTCATCACCGCTGATGACCTTGCGGTATCGCAACAGCCACCTACCACCGATTTCCCGCTGATAAGGGCCATTGGTCCCCTCTGGGGCCCGAGTGGCAACAAGCCTCCCCAAGGTCCCAGAGCTGTCCGCGCTCTTCCAGTGGAGGTCTGGTTTGCGCTTTCCCTCCTCGACCCTCTGTCCATAATTTTATTTATTATTATTATTATTATTATTATTATTATTATTATTATTATTATTATTATTATTATTATTATTATTATTCTCTCTCTTATTTTTTTTAATTTCTCTCTTTATATTCTTCTTTTTCTATCTCTTTTCCCTTTATTTTTATTTTCCCTCTCTCTCTCTTCTTTTCCTATCCTTTTTCTTCTTCTCACTATAACTTTTTCTTTTTCTTTCTTCCTCTCTTTCAAAACTCCTCCCTCCTCTTTCTCCTCCTTTACACCCGTTACCATAACTCCTTCCTTTCTCTCTTTTTCTATCTCTCTTTCTTCCCTTTCCTCATCCTCTTCTTCCTCCTCCTCATCTTTTTTCTTTTCCTGAGTGGCTCCTGGCCTTGATAAGCGGTGACCTCGATATATCTCTACAAAGCCACCATCCGCCCAATATGGAGTATTGTTGTCACATCTGGGCTGGGGCATCATCCACTAGTCTCTCCCTCTTAGACAAGGTCCAAAAAAGAGTCACCAACTTAATAGGTCCCTCACTATCCACCAAGTTCCAGCCCATGTCCCATCGCCGCAATGTTGCATCCTTGTGTCCATTTTACAAGTACTTCAATGGAATGTGCTCCGATGAACTTGCTGCTTTGGTGCCCCTCGACGTAAATACACTAGACGAACGTGACAACAGCTAAGTCCCATCCATTCACTGTGGAGGTACCCAGATGCCGGAGAGCCTTCTACTCAAATAGCTTCTTTCCTCGTGCTGCCGCCTCTGGAACTCTCTCGCTACTCCCTGTTTCTCCGACACTACCGACATGCAGAAATTTAAAACTAATGTAAACATACATCTCGTTGCACAGCTCACAACTTAGGATGACCTCCAAAACTTACACTTTAATTCTCAGTAGCCCCTTACGTCTACAGTGGCGGCCTGCCTTGTTTGGGGTGAACTATGATAAAAAAAATATCTTGACGCACTATATATGTTTAAGTTTTTTGGGGTGATGGGGGTGATGGAGGAGTAAAGAAATGAATGTGAGTAGGAGGATACTCACTAACTTGTTTGCTTGGCCGCGGGGGTGGTATGTTTTTTGGAGGAGGGGGGGGGGGGTTAAATGTACAATGTAACAAAAGAATGAAATTCCTGACTTGTGTACAAATTAACCAAAATGCATTATGATGGAATTTAATTTCGTAAAGAAATACATTTTGAGGGTTGGAGGGATACTCAGATTTTTTTGCTCATCGTCAGTGTGTTTTACATGGAGGTTTTGTTTTTAATTTACAATTTAACAAAAGAATAAAAAAAGCTGATTTGTGTACAAATGAATCGAAATGCATTGTGGTGGAATTTAATTTCATAATTAAATTAATGTGGCGAGGGGAAAGGCAAAGGATACTCACTGACTAGTTAGCTTGGCTGTGGTTTATGTACATGTATGCACATGTTTTTTTTTTTTTTTGGGGGGGGGGGTTCGGGGAAAGAGGGGGCTTTGTTTATCGGGATCGCAAAACCTAGATGTAAGTTGACCTGAAAATAATCAGAAAAAGCTTCTTCTTCTTCTTCTTCTTCTTCTTCTTCATCATCTTCATCCGATTTATTTTTGAACGGCCCTTGATTACTCCTCCATAAAAGGGTGGGACCTGCCTGTCAGTCTTTATCGAAGTCTTTCACTCCAGGCTCGGCGGTCGCAAAGATTCTAAGTTTGTAATCCCCAGGGCTGCATGGTCACGTTTACACAGCTCATCTCCAGAAAGCCTCGGTCTTCCAGCCTGCCGACTTGATGCGATGGACATGTTTCTGACCCGGGAGATCCAGCTGGAGCTTTGCTCGAGATGGCCAAGCCATCTCACCCTGCCCAGCTTAAGAACATCAGTTATTTTGCCTAGAGAGAAGAATCTTGAAGAGAATGTCATCTTCCGGTCTAACATGACAGATCCATCCAATCATGGTTCTTTGATTGCGCTGCAGTCTCTTAAGAGTACTCGCCGATGCAGCCCATGTTTCAGAGCCATAAAGCATAACACTCCTCACGCAGCTGGTGTACACCTGTCTTCTAGTTGTGATCGCCAGATGCTTATTTGTCAAGATGGGCAGGAGCTCTCTAAAGCCCCATCCAGGCAGACTTTCATCGGACAATAGCAGTAATCTCACAACCACCATCAGCTGAAAGAGAGTCGCCCAGGTAGCAGAACTCAGCTACAGCTTCCAGTTTGCTATCCCCAACCGCGATCCCTTTCACTGGCCTGCCGTCAACTGGTCTAGCTGTGCCCATACAACAAAGACACCTGTATTGCTGATCCAGTCGGAATAGGCCACTGATTCCACTGCATCTCTTGGGGACCCAGTAGGAACAAACGGGGCAAAAGATGGATTTTCTCCTTGTACCACTAAGGCAGATCGAGCAAGTGAACTTTCCTGATCTTTTTCATGGAATTCAGCTTAAATCCTAGTTTGATGGGGTTAGGGTTAGGGGTTAAGGGTTAGGATTAGCGTTGGGATTAGGGTTAGGGGTTAGAATTAGGGTTAGGGTTTCTGCATAAGTTATATGACCAACCTTAGTCAAACGATGAATAATAGCTGTAATTTTTATAGGATTCAATTGATTTTAGTAAACCCTATCGAGACTGGGATCTAATACAAACAAATTGTTTTTAAAAATCATCATCATCATCATTATGTTTTTTGATGACTCCTGGGGGAAGAACCCTCCCTGGTTTCCTTCCATCTTGTTTTGTCCCTGGCTAGGCATGGTCACATAGAACATGGTTGACTGTCGAGATTGCCTCTCCATTGGGATTTTGGCCTTTCTCTTAGTCTTTCCCCTTGCCTCGGGGTCAATTCTGTTGCTCTAGATGTCCACCTGTTGTCTGTAGATCTCGAAAGGTGACCTGCACATCTCGAAAGATTCATTTAAAATTTAAAAATTATTTATTTAAAAATACCCATCTCATGATTTAAATAATTGAAAAAATACCCATCTCAAATTATAATAGAGTCGATAAGACTAATTTAGTTTTGCCTGTCCCGCTAAGTGTCATATATTATAGAATTATTGTTATAATTATTATATATTATATATATTATATATATTATATTTTATAGAATTATTGTGATAATTATTATATATTATATATATTATATATTATAGAATTATTGTGATAATTATTATATATTATATATATTATATATATTATATACAGGGTGTTTCAAAAGTCTTGGGAACATAACGATTTTTAATAACTCAAAAACTATTAGGAGTTGAAAAATGAAATTGGTACCGTTGGAAAGGTTAAAGTTTCAAGTTTTGTGGGGAATCTTTAAAGTTGCTCAATATGAGCACCATTCGTCACACGGCAGACATCTAGTCGATAGTCCATTTCCTGCCAAACGCGTTCCAGCATCTTGACGTCAATGGTTCCCACAACTGCCGTTACTCGAGCCTTTAGTTCGTCAATATCTCTTGGAAGGGGCGGCACATAGACTGGTTGCTTGACAAAGCCCCAAAGGAAAAAGTCACACGGGGTAAGATCTGGAGACCTAGGAGGCCAGGGCATGAGAACGTCATCACCTCTCCCAGATCTCCCAATCCATCTACCAGGCAGCCTTGTGTTAAGAAACTGCCTTACTCTAAGACTCCAGTGTGGTGGTGCACCATCTTGTTGAAAAATGAAGTCATCAGATTCTGCTTGTTCCAACTGAGCCATTAACCAGTCTTCCAGCATGTTGAGATAGGATTCACCAGTGATAGTTGCCTCTTCAAAGAAGAACGGTCCATAGACACCTTTCTTGGAAATTGCACAAAACACGTTCACTTTTGGTGAATCTCGCTCGTGCTCAAGAAGTTCATGAGGATTCTCAGTACCCCATATGCGAGTGTTATGCTTGTTAACTTTGCCATTCAGATGGAAGGTCGCCTCATTGCTAAAAACAAGCCGGTCATCAAAGCCGTTATCTTCCAACTTCTCTTGCATTGCAAAAGTCACGGCGAAGTGGCTTATCAGTGTCCTTCAACTTTTGGACTAACTTGAGCTTGTAAGGTACCATTTGCAGTCGTTTCCTTAAGACACGCCAGACAGTTGCTGGAGCAAGCTGAAGTTCCCTGCTGGCTCTTCTCACTGATTTACGGGGGCTCCGCTGAAAGGCTGTCCGAACTTGCTCAACTGCATCTTCTGAAGTTGAAGGGCGACCTGTTCGCTTACTTGGGCACAAACACCCATCTTTCACAAATTTAGCATGCCATCTGACAATGGATTTCCTTTCAGGGGCTTCTTTTTTAAATTTCCTGCGAAATGCACGCTGAACACATGTCCACGATTCAGTCTTTGCAAATTGGAGGACGCAAAATGCCTTGTCTTGTTTAGAGAACGCCATTACTGCACCTGGAAAGATAACACGAAAATCATTAGTATGACCAAAAACTTGATTAGCTTTAAAATGGCACCAGTTTCATTTTTCTACCTGGAATAGTTCATGAGATATACGCATTTGTAATGTTCCCAAGACTTTTGAAACACCCTGTATATATATGTATATATATACGTATGTATATATATATATGTATATATATATGTATATATATGTATGTACATATATATATGTATATATATATGTATATATATATGTATGTATATATATGTATTATAGACTTATTGTGATAATTATTATATATTATATATATTATATATTATAGAATTATTGTTATAATTATTATATATTATATATATTATATTTTATAGAATTATTGTTATAATTATTATATATTATATATATTATATATTATAGAATTATTGTTATAATTATTATATATTATATATATTATATTTTATAGAATTATTGTTATAATTATTATATATTACATATATTATATATTATAGAATTATTGTTATAATTATTATATATTATATATATTATATATTATAGAATTATTGTTATAATTATTATATATTACATATATTATATATTATAGAATTATTGTTATAATTATTATATATTACATATATTATATATTATAGAATTATTGTTATAATTATTATATATTACATATATTATATATTATAGAATTATTGTTATAATTATTATATATTACATATATTATATATTATAGAATTATTGTTATAATTATTATATATTACATATATTATATATTATAGAATTATTGTTATAATTATTATATATTACATATATTATATATTATAGAATTATTGTTATAATTATTATATATTACATATATTATATATTATAGAATTATTGTTATAATTATTATATATTACATATATTATATATTATAGAATTATTGTTATAATTATTATATATTACATATATTATATATTATAGAATTATTGTTATAATTATTATATATTACATATATTATATATTATAGAATTATTGTTATAATTATTATATATTACATATATTATATATTATAGAATTATTGTTATAATTATTATATATTACATATATTATATATTATAGAATTATTGTTATAATTATTATATATTACATATATTATATATTATAGAATTATTGTTATAATTATTATATATTACATATATTATATATTATAGAATTATTGTTATAATTATTATATATTACATATATTATATATTATAGAATTATTGTTATAATTATTATATATTATATATATTATATATTATAGAATTATTGTTATAATTATTATATATTACATATATTATATATTATAGAATTATTGTTATAATTATTATATATTATATATATTATATTTTATAGAATTATTGTTATAATTATTATATATTACATATATTATATATTATAGAATTATTGTTATAATTATTATATATTATATATATTATATATTATAGAATTATTGTTATAATTATTATATATTATATATATTATATTTTATAGAATTATTGTTATAATTATTATATATTACATATATTATATATTATAGAATTATTGTTATAATTATTATATATTACATATATTATATATTATAGAATTATTGTTATAATTATTATATATTATATATATTATATATTATAGAATTATTGTTATAATTATTATATATTATATATATCATATTTTATAGAATTATTGTTATAATCATTATATATTACATATATTATATATTATAGATTTATTGTTATAATTATTATATATTATATATATTATATATTATAGAATTATTGTTATAATTATTATATATTATATATATTATATTTTATAGAATTATTGTTATAATTATTATATATTACATATATTATATATTATAGAATTATTGTTATAATTATTATATATTACATATATTATATATTATAGAATTATTGTTATAATTATTATATATTATATATATTATATTTTATAGAATTATTGTTATAATTATTATATATTACATATATTATATATTATAGAATTATTGTTATAATTATTATATATTACATATATTATATATTATAGAATTATTGTTATAATTATTATATATTATATATATTATATATTATAGAATTATTGTTATAATTATTATATATTATATATATCATATTTTATAGAATTATTGTTATAATCATTATATATTACATATATTATATATTATAGATTTATTGTTATAATTATTATATATTATATATATTATATATTATAGAATTATTGTTATAATTATTATATATTATATATATTATATTTTATAGAATTATTGTTATAATTATTATATATTACATATATTATATATTATAGAATTATTGTTATAATTATTATATATTACATATATTATATATTATAGAATTATTGTTATAATTATTATATATTACATATATTATATATTATAGAATTATTGTTATAATTATTATATATTATATATATTATATATTATAGAATTATTGTTATAATTATTATATATTACATATATTATATATTATAGAATTATTGTTATAATTATTATATATTATATATATTATATATTATAGAATTATTGTTATAATTATTATATATTATATATATTATATTTTATAGAATTATTGTTATAATTATTATATATTACATATATTATATATTATAGAATTATTGTTATAATTATTATATATTACATATATTATATATTATAGAATTATTGTTATAATTATTATATATTATATATATTATATATTATAGAATTATTGTTATAATTATTATATATTATATATATCATATTTTATAGAATTATTGTTATAATCATTATATATTACATATATTATATATTATAGATTTATTGTTATAATTATTATATATTATATATATTATATATTATAGAATTATTGTTATAATTATTATATATTATATATATTATATTTTATAGAATTATTGTTATAATTATTATATATTACATATATTATATATTATAGAATTATTGTTATAATTATTATATATTACATATATTATATATTATAGAATTATTGTTATAATTATTATATATTATATATATTATATTTTATAGAATTATTGTTATAATTATTATATATTACATATATTATATATTATAGAATTATTGTTATAATTATTATATATTACATATATTATATATTATAGAATTATTGTTATAATTATTATATATTATATATATTATATATTATAGAATTATTGTTATAATTATTATATATTATATATATCATATTTTATAGAATTATTGTTATAATCATTATATATTACATATATTATATATTATAGATTTATTGTTATAATTATTATATATTATATATATTATATATTATAGAATTATTGTTATAATTATTATATATTATATATATTATATTTTATAGAATTATTGTTATAATTATTATATATTACATATATTATATATTATAGAATTATTGTTATAATTATTATATATTACATATATTATATATTATAGAATTATTGTTATAATTATTATATATTACATATATTATATATTATAGAATTATTGTTATAATTATTATATATTATATATATTATATATTATAGAATTATTGTTATAATTATTATATATTACATATATTATATATTATAGAATTATTGTTATAATTATTATATATTATATATATTATATATTATAGAATTATTGTTATAATTATTATATATTATATATATTATATTTTATAGAATTATTGTTATAATAATTATATATTAAATATTTTATATATTATAGAATTATTGTTATAATTATTATATATTACATATATTATATATTATAGAATTATTGTTATAATTATTATATATTATATATATTATATATTATAGAATTATTGTTATAATTATTATATATTATATATATTATATTTTATAGAATTATTGTTATAATTATTATATATTACATATATTATATATTATAGAATTATTGTTATAATTATTATATATTATATATATTATATATTATAGAATTATTGTTATAATTATTATATATTACATATATTATATATTATAGAATTATTGTTATAATTATTATATATTACATATATTATATATTATAGAATTATTGTTATAATTATTATATATTATATATATATTATATATTATAGAATTATTGTGATAATTATTATATATTATATATATTATATTTTATAGAATTATTGTTATAATTATTATATATTACATATATCATATATTATAGAATTATTGTTATAATTATTATATATTATATTTTATAAAATTATTGTTATAATTATTATATATTATATATATTATATATTATAGAATTATTGTTATAATTATTATATATTATATATATTATATATTATAGAATTATTGTGATAATTATTATATATTATATATATTATATATTATAGAATTATTGTTATAATTATTATATATTATATATATTATATTTTATAGAATTATTGTGATAATTATTATATATTATATATATTATATATTATAGAATTATTGTTATAATTATTATATATTACATATATTATATATTATAGAATTATTGTTATAATTATTATATATTATATATATTATATATTATAGAATTATTGTGATAATTATTATATATTATATATATTATATATTATAGAATTATTGTGATAATTATTATATATTACATATATTATATATTATAGAATTATTGTTATAATTATTATATATTATATATATTATATATTATAGAATTATTGTTATAATTATTATATATTACATATATTATATATTATAGAATTATTGTTATAATTATTATATATTACATATATTATATATTATAGAATTATTGTTATAATTATTATATATTATATATATTATATATTATAGAATTATTGTGATAATTATTATATATTATATATATTATATATTATAGAATTATTGTTATAATTATTATATATTATATATATTATATTTTATAGAATTATTGTGATAATTATTATATATTATATATATTATATATTATAGAATTATTGTTATAATTATTATATATTACATATATTATATATTATAGAATTATTGTTATAATTATTATATATTACATATATTATATATTATAGAATTATTGTTATAATTATTATATATTATATATATTATATATTATAGAATTATTGTTATAATTATTATATATTACATATATTATATATTATAGAATTATTGTTATAATTATTATATATTATATATATTATATTTTATAGTATTATTGTGATAATTATTATATATTATATATATTATATATATTATATATTATAGAATTATATATACATGTGAATTATATATATAATATATATATTATATATTATATACTATAGAATTATTGTGATAATTATTATATATTATATATATATTCTATATTATAGAATTATTGTGATAATTATTATATATTATATATATTCTATATTATAGAATTATTGTGATAACTTTGACTTGAGAATAACACACTGACTAGGCAGTTTCGGTTGTACCATATATTTGATTAAGCTTGAAAAAATGCAAAACTATAAGAGTTATCTCCCCTCCACTATCATAAATGAGAAGAGCAGTAGAAATACTTCCCTTTGTTCATACTGATCCCAATGAAGTTAAGTGCTTATCTCCCCCTGAATTTAAGAGTCCCAAATGGAAGTGTTTAATTATGCCTGGAGTGAATTCATGAAATTTTTTTTTTAAAACATCAGAGATAGCTAAATAATCGGAACTATATAACGATATCTTTTGTCTTCTCACATACATAAGTGTTTGAACTATAAACACCATTTGTTATTTAGATTATTGACTTTTCTTTAAAAAATTAAGCTTTGTTTATTGGAAAAGTAATCGATTATAAACTGATTTGAAGCTAGTCGTTGCTTTTTGAATAGATCCTATCCTGAAATGTGCTTTTGACTTCATATTAATTTCACTTGTTTTGCTTGCTATCATTATATTAAAGTGTAGTATCTGTTCTCAGCATCCTGCGACATCAGACGCTTTACTATTATGTTCAACTCTGTTCTCGTGGGGAGGCAAGTAAATGGGGACAAGCCACATGGTTTCTGCTTGTAAGATCACCGAAGTTGAGGGATGTTGAGTCTAGCCAGTATTAAGTGGGTGACCATTCGGGAAGACCAGGTGCTGTACGTAACAAAAATGGGTCCCACTTTGGCTTGTTTTCGACGTATTATGAATCTACTTTGGTATGATATCTAAACTTTAGTTTCGAAAGAATGTGTGGCTAGAAAACTTGAAATCCTAGCCCTAACCCCTAACTCCTAACTCCTAACCCCTAAGATTCGTATATTGAAAGAAAAATGAGAGGCGTACGGTGTAGATACCTTTTCCTAGTAGATATCCATCCAAAGTAGCACCAAATATCTTTTAAAAAGTTAATCTATAAATGAATCGTATACAAAACATGTACAATTTCAGCATAAAATGACCCAACGATGGTTGATATGCCATAAAATCCAACAGCAAAAATAACAATAATAATAGTCGTGAATGTGACCCTACATTTTGTGATGGATTAACGCAAGAGTTTTGTAGTCATTTGAAAAAATAGTGGGAATAAAGACGAGGAAAGTGGTAGTAGGAAAGGAAAATAGGACGTTGTAGTAGTAGTAGTAGTAGTAGTAGTAGTAGTAGTAGTAGTAGTGGCAGCATAAGATGAGATTAAAAGGATGAGGTAAATAAATAAATGACATGCATAAAGAAGAAGAGTCTGGCACGTTTATGTAACAACACTCCCTTCAAATTAATCTACAAATCAGTTTTATACAAGACATGTACACCATAAAATGACACAACGATGGTTGATATGCCGTAAACCCCTGCAATCAATCAATCAATTATTAATTGAAGGAGTTGGGAATAAAAATACTTCATTGGTAAGCAGGGTTGCGGAGGCAGAAAAATATAAGGTCCGACTTCGACTCTTAGGACTCCAAACATTCTGACTCCAACTCCTAGAATTCCAAAATATCGGACTTCGACTTCTTATTTTAAATTTTCCAATATTCAAACAGTCTGTTGGGTTAGGGGTTGATTCTTCGGAGACTAAAAAAATCTGACTCTGACTGTTAGTATTCTTACAACTCAGACTCCGACTCCTTCCAAAACCTCAAACTTCGACTCCTTCCAAAACCTCAAACTCCTACTCCTTCCAAAACCTCAAACTCTGACTCCTTCCAAAACCTCAAACTCCGACTCCTTCCAAAACCTCAAACTTCGACTCCTTTTAAAACCTCAAACTCTGACTCCTTCCAAAACCTCAAACTCCGACTCCTTCCAAAACCTCAAACTCCGACTCCTTCCAAAACCTCAAACTTCGACTCCTTCCAAAACCTCAAACTCTGACTCCTTCCAAAACCTCAAACTCTGACTCCTTCCAAAACCTCAAACTCTGACTCCTTCCAAAATCTCAAACTCTGACTCCTTCCAAAACCTCAAACTCTGACTCCTTCCAAACCCTCAAACTCCGACTCCTTCCAAAACCTCAAACTCCGACTCCTTCCAAAACCTCAAACTCCGACTCCTTCCAAAACCTCAAACTCCGACTCCTTCCAAAATCTCAAACTCTTACTCCTTCCAAAACCTCAAACTCCGACTCCTTCCAAAACCTCAAACTCTGACTCCTTCCAAAATCTCAAACTCTTACTCCTTCCAAAACCTCAAACTCCGACTCCTTCCAAAACCTCAAACTTCGACTCCTTCCAAAACCTCAAACTCTGACTCCTTCCAAAACCTCAAACTCTGACTCCTTCCAAAACCTCAAACTCTGACTCCTTCCAAAATCTCAAACTCTGACTCCTTCCAAACCCTCAAACTCCGACTCCTTCCAAAACCTCAAACTCCGACTCCTTCCAAAACCTCAAACTCCGACTCCTTCCAAAACCTCAAACTCCGACTCCTTCCAAAATCTCAAACTCTTACTCCTTCCAAAACCTCAAACTCCGACTCCTTCCAAAACCTCAAACTCTGACTCCTTCCAAAATCTCAAACTCTTACTCCTTCCAAAACCTCAAACTCCGACTCCTTCCAAAACCTCAAACTCTGACTCCTTCCAAAACCTCAAACTCTGACTCCTTCCAAAACCTCAAACTCTGACTCCTTCCAAAACCTCAAACTCCGACTCCTTCCAAAACCTCAAACTCTGACTCCTTCCAAAACTTCAAACTCCGACTCCTTCCAAAACCTAAAACTCCAACTTCACAACCATGTCGGTAAGTCCGTGATCCCATCAAAATATGTTTTGTATATTTTGATATTAAATAAAGATGTTTATTAAGCTTATTCTTATTATTCTATTAGACCTCATATGGTTATAATCACATTGACACAAGGGGTCCTGTAAGATCACCAAAGTTAAGCAACGTTGAGTCTGGCGAGTACTAAATGGGTGACCATTTGGGAAAACCAAATGAATGTACTAATCAATCGTATGCAAAACATGTACGGTTTCAGAATAACTCAAGGATGGTTGATATTCTGTCAAATAACGACGGAACTTTTCTCATCCTTCTCTGACACGCTTTGATTCACAACTGGATGGTTCTTTCTCAGCACTTGATGGCCTCCATGCCTATAAAAGAGGTACCCCTGATGATACCCTTGAGTTTGGTGAAAAGAAAAAAAAGTCACATGGGGCAAGATTAAGTGAATAGGGAGGTTGTACCAGTAATAAAAATGTTAGATAATAATAATAATGTTAGATAATAATAATAATGTTAGATAATAATGTTAGATGATGATGTTAGATGTTAGATGATAATGATAATGATAATAATAATAATAATAATAGTAATAGTAGTAGTAGTAGTAATAGTAATAGTAATAATAATAATAATAATAATAATAATAATAATAATAATAATAATAATGATGATGATGATGATGATGGGGTGATTGGAATCATAACGAAAAGCCACCATAAATGGCTTAAACAAATTGACGAGACAATTTCTTTTCCAATTCTGCAAAGGGCTGGACTATTAGGAACGGCGAAAGTGTTAAGGCACAGCTTGAATATCTAAAGTTAAGGGAATTGACTTGATGTTCAAAAAAACAAAACCCCAACTAAAAATATCCAAAAGTTGAGACTACTGTGATGATGATGATGCTGATGATGCTGCTGCTGCTGCTGCTGATGATGATGATGATGATGATGATGATGATGATGATGATGATGATGATGATGATGATGATGATGATGATGATGATGATGATGATGATGATGATGATGATGATGATGATTTTTTTTATTATTATTATTATTATTATTATTATTATTATTTTTTTTTTTTTTTTAAATTATTTATTTATTTATTTATTTTTAATTTTTTTTTAAAAAACATAGTTCACCCCAAACAGGGTAAGTTGCCACTGTAGACGTAATGGGCTACTGACAATTAGGGTGAAAGTTTTTTTTTTTGTTCTATTTTTTTTGGGGGGGGGGGGGGGTCATCCTAAATTTGGATCTGTGCAGTGAGATGCTTGTTAGATAATAATTTTAGATAATAATAATAATAATAATAATAATAATAATAATAATAATAATAATAATAATAATAATAATAATAATAATTATTATTATTATTATCAGTGTGTGAGAACTTTTAGTGAGTAAACATAATAATGTTAGATAAAAATGTTAACTTATTTTTCTATTTAACACAAATATTTAAAAAATATATATATAAAAGGGAACTTACATTTGAACTTTACATATATTTTAAACATCTGATGATATAAACCCCCTTAAGCTAATACCCTTAAATCCAAATACATGTAAAAAACTTATAAAATGACCTCCGTAATAAATGGAAAGTATAGTGACTAGTCCTAACCCTAATACTGGCATCGGTTTTGCATGAGTAAATATCTTTTTATTTTTATGGGTGAATGGATAACCATGTCCTTGCTTGCTTAAAGGGTTTCCTTAGAGTTTTATTGATTCAATAATTGTTACTATGGCACCCAGCTCGGGGGTGGGTCGAAGGCTAGCTGCTAATTGTGGCAGCGCCTGATTAATTAGTTGTGGGGGTCAGCTCAGTTTGTCAGCTGCTGGAGGTGGGATGCGGGGGGGGGGGGCGGACAGTCAACAGGGCCTGGCAAGATTCATCCAGTTTTTGCTTTGTTATTATCTTCTTTTTTTTATCAATAGCTCTATTTTTTCTAATTTTTTTTCTGTTTTTTCTTTTCTATTTTTTACATTCTTTTCTTTTTTCTTTTCTATTTTTTTCTTATTTTTTTTCCTGTTTTTTCTTTTCTATTTTTTTCTTCTATTTTTTCTTTTCTATTTTTTTCTATTTTTCTTTTTTTCTTTTCTATTTTTTTCTTATTTTTTTTCCTGTTTTTTCTTTTCTATTTTTTTCTTCTATTTTTTCTTTTCTATTTTTTTCTATTGTTTCTTTTTTCTTTTCTATTTTTTTTCTAATTTTTTTCTATTTTTTTCTATTTTTTTTCCGTTTATTTTTTTCTATTTTTTTCTATATTTTTAATATAGAACCGAAATTGCTTGTAAAGACTTGTCATCAGATTGCATTTAATTATCCAAAGAAATAGATAAAAATGTATGCGTGTGTGTATGTGTGTGTTTATGTGTGGGTTACGGTGTGTATGGTGTGTGTGTATATAGTACGTGGAAGGTGTGTTTGTGATGTGCGTGCAATGTGTGTATGTATATTTTAGTTTAGTTATTTCTAAGAGATCAAAAGGCCCCCTCCTGGGGCTAACACTTGATTTCCTTATGAGTTAAATATATATTCAAGGGGTCTTTTGAGGATAGCCGGTGTCCCTTTTAGGACTGTTATCTGTATTTCGCTACAGCTTGGCAAAACCGATGCGAGTATTAACTTAGGACTATGTGTTTGCTCGTGTTTATGTGTGGGTATTGGTGTGTGTATAGCGAGTGTGTATATAATATGTGGAAAGCGTGTTTGTGATGTGTGTGCAATGTGTGTATGTATATTTTAGCGTTCAACACTTGCTGTTTTTTCCCCTTTTTTTTCTGTATTATTCTCCAAACTTTGAACAGATCGCATCATCAATGCAATAATGCTAAGGAAGGCGTTTGGAGGCATAATGCATTTACATATATTGATATTTACATATATTGAATGGTGACTGTTTTTACCTATTTTCTGGAATCCAATATATTCTTTATATTATAATATAATCCCTCAATGGATGTTACCCTTTGACCCCTCATAATATGGGGATTCATTATTACAAAGACTTTTCACCCCTTCCCACATACACTTCTTATTTTTCAGAATTCATAAACGATTGATGATATTTTTCAAACTTTTTCAATTAATAATTTAAACCAATGCTTGTTAAATAATTGTTTTCCTTCTGAAGAGAAGACTTGTTTCTTTGAAAAAACATGGTTTAAAGGACTTTTTATGAACTATTCTTTGTTTTACTGTTTGAATTTATTAAACTTGATAAGTATGTAACTTACATTTTATTTATTATCATTTTCTCTTATATATATTCTAGAAAACTTGAACGGTAGTTGACTAGAAGAAACGTTTGACTGACCAATCTTGGGACGTTTCTTCTCTTTAAACGTTATATATATACATACATATATATATATATATATATATATATATATATATATATATATATATATATATATATATATATATATTTATGTGTGTGTGTGTGTGTGTGTGTGTGTGTGTGTGTTATTGTAGGAAAGAAATAACAAAAACAAGTCACTTACAGATAGCTGCAACTCATCGTTTTGTTTATTCAATCCCTCCGGCTTGATTGGACTTTCTTTAGAAGTATGATAGATATATAGTGTTATATATATAGTTTTATTTCTTCTTTCTTTTCCCATCGCGGGATTGGAAATTTTCGCTATCTCCTGTCGGCTTTTGCAACCAAATATGAAATAATGAAAATCAGCAGAAAAATGTAACAAAAATGACGTTGTATTGTTTAAAAATTGGTCTCAACCGTTTTATGTTTTGTTTTCTTCCTGCATGGAATATTTTTATCTATTTAGATTCTAATATATATATATATATATATATATATGGAAAATGAAAAAGGAAAGCCAAAAACTATATTATTTATGTATTCATCAACGTTTCGTCTTTATTGTAGACTTTCTCATGATGAAGAAAAATGCAGAAAAATCATACAGTTATTGATTTTGATTTGCCTGAAATTGTCCGAGTTTTGGCCTTTTCTCATCCACAGCCATGCCGAAACTCGGACAATTTCAGGCAAATCAAAATCAATAACTGTATGATTTTTCTGCATTTTTCTTCATCCTGAGGAAGTCTACAATAAAGACGAAACGTTGATGAATACATAAATAATATAGTTTTGGCTTTCCTTTTTGATTTTCCATTACATCGGATAATTTTATCCTCTATTTTTATTCATATATATATATATACATTTTTATTCATATACACACACACACACACACACACACACACACACACACACACACATATATATATATATATATATATATATATATATATATATATATAATGAGCTTCATGTAACATAATTGCTGAATGTGTTTTAATAATGCTATACTGAAGCAACACTATGTCTATCATGTCAATGGATCTACCAAATATGAGTGATTCACAGCAGTTAGGAATATATGCATATAGAGTAACTCTAAAAGTGTGATAAAAAATGCCACCTATGGAATCGTTAATAAAAGTCACAATCCTTTCTGCAATCCAACCATATTTGGTACTAATACACTTCACTCTATGCCTGACTCGTCCATCAAGTTTCAGTCATGAATATCCAACAGTCTTTATTTTATCGCCATTCAATTACATGCTCCAAATGTGCACCTCTGCATTGCAAGCATACATGGATACAACATGCAAAATTGCCAATTATGCTAATTTGTATATTTTTTTCTAGTATTATCTTTTATGCTTAAAATATTTTCTATTCTGTAATTTTATTAAGCTTACGGCTCCATTAGATTTTCGTCTCTGCCTTGTCTCCATTTTGTATTTATGTGTTTTTATAAAACTGTGTCTAAAATATACCATGCCTCAGAGTCTTGATTGCCGATAAGAGTTTATGCTAGCTGTCCGAAGTTTTGTACATTTCTACAAAACAAACTCATTTCAGAGACAGCATACATTAATCCACTTGTCTATGCATCCAGTAGGACTTCTGGGATTAATAAATCTATTAATGTTTAATATGATTATTTATCTTAAGACTTACATTGCGTTGAGACACTGGTTCTCGTCAGATCACCAAAGTTTAGCAATTTTGAGCTTGCCAAGTATTTAGATGAATGACCATTTGCAAATAGCAGATGCCGTCAGTTTGAAAGCAGAAGTGGTTTTAAAGTCACTTTCGCTAATAACCTTGGCAAGGCTATGAATCCATCTCTCCTCTTCCTAACTATGGGTGAAATAGTAGAATATACTAGACTCTCAAGCCTTGATAGGGCAACCAGTATATGAAAAGGAACACTCTAAAATAATGCCAATACTTTTCCGCTTATCCCAGCATTGCTTCCTGTTGTCTTGAATTTCACTTTGCCACTGACCTTAAGTCATGCCAGGTCAAGAGAAGTACAGTTAGTGATTATAAACCTTTGCTTCACTATAAACTCCTTGTCATGCAAACACCCTTTCAGGGGTTATATATTGTCTGTTGAGATAGAAGGAGCTTGGTCAGTTATATTACATGTTCTGTGCTTATATTTTGAGTAGTTGCTATTACCATCATCATCTAATATATAAAGTAAACTCAGTTTCTTTCTTGATGGTTGTCATCGATAGTCTTTATTCTACAAAATCAATATTCGATTCTGGTTCGTCAGTTCTTTTATTGGATCGTTGTGGCATGTTATTAAGAACAATAAAATGTAATTTGATTTAATTCTTTCCAGAAAATATTTTGACCCGGTCGGAATTATTTTCATACGGATGCCATCTTTAAATAAAGGGACGTAACTCTGTATTCATCAATAGAGAGTTACTTCCCTTTGTTTGGGACATAACATCTGGTATATAAAATAAAGCCAGTCTCTTTCTCGATTTTTATCATCGATAGCTTTCTTCCTACAAAATAAATATTTGATTCTGGTTCGTCAGTTCTTCTGATGAATTAAGAACAATAAAATGAAATTCGATTTAATTCATCTCAGAAAATACTTTGCCAGGATAGGAATTCTCTTCATACGGACGCCATCACAAAAAAAAATGATGTAACTCTATATTCGTCAATATACAGCTAGTTATTGCTAATTCTGGGATTATCTGCCCTTTCTTTCTCAATTATTGAATCTCATCTTGTGTTCAGAGAAGGGGTTATAAGTATAAAATCTTAGCTAGAGCAACAACATTAACAAAACGGAAGCCAATTTTTTCCACATTTTTTACCCAGATTCCAATTGTCCCATTGTTCATCTGGTTAACACTAGGAGTCAGAATTCCTAATCGAATTCCGTTTCAAACATTTGATGAACAGTATTTATCATTGTCTTATTGACGTTAGATCAAAGGAATGTTGTGATTTCCAATTTCTCTCAATTGGGTTGATAATGATCCTTTCAGATTGTTTTATTCTTATTATTTTCATTACGTGGCTTCCAGTTAAGACGAATTCGTCAGTGTTTCTAACCTAAGCTGTCCATTGCCTGTGTCATATTATTACAAAACACTACATTAAGTACAGCTAGTTATTACTAATTCTGAGATTATCTGCCCTTTCTTTTCTTAATTATTGAACCCCGTATTGTGTTCAGAGAAGGTTATAAGTTCAAACACTAACAGCAACAGAATTAACAAAATGGAAGCCAATTTGGAGAGACAAATGGAATATGACGATGCTCTTCATCTTCCTTTACGCAGTGGAAATACGATACTTCAGGATATCCTTGTCGTCTCCTACGGAGACTGTATTACCAATAAGGAAGTCATCATCATCATCATCATCATCATCATCATCATCATCATCATCATCATATCTGGTTTAACGTCTGTTTTACGTGCTAGCATGCGTTGTATGGATTCAAAAAATTGACTTCCAAACTAACCTATCTCTGACCAGGTCTTTATTTATCCCTCTTCCTCTCATGTTTTCCTTGGGCTTCTCTTGTGAACTGAACCCGCAATCTCACCTGTTCTACATCTACTAACCCAAGAAGTCTCATCCATTCTTTCAACGTGGCCAAACCATCAAAGTCTCCTGTTCTGCACACATCTCCCTATACTGTCCAGATTTAATCCTCCTCTGAGGTCATCAGAACTAAGCATGTCTTAAAGGCTCATATTACACGTTTATTATATCATTCTCATAACATTTTTCTCCATGCAACACATGTCGTCAACCGTCATTGGCCAAGTTTCACTTCCATACATCATCACACATGATATATGTTCTGTTGCCATGATACCATCCTCTTAGGCATTACCTCCTGCTTTTTTACGGAGGGTAGTGTAGTATCTGTTCTCCTGTCATGATACCCTTCTTCTATGCATTATCTCCTCATTTGGGGTGGGGTGGAGGGTAGCGTACGTCAACAAGAAATGGTTACAATTAACTGTTCATTAGCAAACTCAACACTTACATTATATATACGAGTAAAACTATGTGACAGGAGGGAACATATTATTACTAGTAATAATGATAAAGTAAGTAATAAATTAATAATTACTAATATATATAATAATATGCTAAGCCACTTCATGTTCGTACGTACGTTATCACCATTCACACATATCTAAAAAAGGAGGTCGTCTGATCAGCAAAGATTGTGATTAGTGATTAATCTGATGTCGTTAAAGTAAACAATTCCGACTTTACCCATTTTAAAATGAATTGTTCCAAAATCAAATTATGCCGTCGACTTAAATTTTAAGTAAAGAAATTTCAAATAGTGACATTTGTTTCATTGATTTGAAGAATTTTCAGCTGACAATTATTTAACAGAAAATATTTATTGTTTTAAAAAGAATAAAATTGCTACAATTTTAAATAAATAAATAAAGAAGAGGCATATTCGTTTTATTTATTTAAAAATGATTTAGCTGACAATGACAATTATTTTTATGGAAGAAGGAAGCAATTTTTTTCTCTTAAGAGTATTGACCCTGAGAGACTTTTATCATTTAAAAAGGAATCTTATTATTAACAACTAATTATGCAGATTGATCGAGAAAGCTCTGTGGAATTTCCACGGATCCTTCTAGTTTATATAATAAATTGCTAAGGCAATTTCGTGTTCTACAGAAGAGTCTGGTAAAAATTCCAGAGAAAATCAACGCTCGTTATCAGCGAGCAGTCAATGGTAAACGGCTGTTACGATGAGACAAAGTGATTCTCAATGGTTATCGAAAGTGTCAGAGAGTGCTGGAAATCTGGAGAGACTTGTTGTCACTTACACTCCAGGGAACACTATTAGTTATTGTGGATAATGACTCATGTGAAAATTCTTAGTGAGTAAATACATGTAAGATAATAATAATAATAATAATAATAATAATAATAATAATAATAATAATAATAATAATAATAATAATAATAATAATTAATAATAATTATTAATAATAAAAATAATAATAATAATAATAATAATAATAATAATTAATAATAATAATTATTAATAATAAAAATAATAATAATTATTAATAATAATAATTATTAATAATAAAAATAATAATAATTATTAATAATAATAATAATAATAATAATAATAATAATGATTAATAATAATAATAATAATTGATAATAATAATAATAATAATAATTAATAATTAATAATAATAATTAATAATTAATAATAATAATTAATAATTAATAATAATAATACTAATAATTCATAATGATAATGATTAATAATAATAATAATAATAATACTAATAATTCATAATGATAATGATTAATAATAATAATAATAATGATTAATAATAATAATAATAATAATAATAATAATAATAATAATAATAATAATAATAATAATAATAATAATAATAATAATAATAATAATAATAATAATAATAATAATGTATATTCCTTTGTTCCTTAATTATTTTCCGGGATCAAATCGAATGTATAGAATTATGACATTTTTTTTTACCCTATAAAATTGTGTACCTTGTTATTCTATTACAATGTCGTTTCTATGAAGTGTGTATAATCCCATTATACACACCGGCCACCACCACCCCATCGTCATTGTTGTCTCATCAACTCACACGGACGCCGAGGCATATTTATTTTTGTTTATTTATTTTTTACTTCAATTCACCCCAAACAAGGGGGCACACTGCAACTGAGACGTAAGGATCTACTGTGAATTAGGGGCCAGATTTATAGGGGGCATCCGAAGTGAGGAGTTGTGCTGTGAGATGCTTGTTTGCATTACATTTAAATTTCTGTATATTGGTACAGTCGGGGAAACAGTGAGCAGGAAGAAAATTACAAATGAAAGCAGTTTGAGGAAATAAGCTATTAGAGTAGAAAGCCCTCCGGCATCTGGGGACCTCTACAGTGAAGGGGTGTGATTTTAATGGAGATTTATTAGTTTAGACAGTGACAAATTACAGGGACCAGAGAGATATATAGTTTAAATAATAATTATAGAGATAGTAACATTTTATGATCAGTAATTTGTAATTAATGTGAAGAAAAAGGACGAAGTCCAATTCTTCAATTTATATCCATTTGGCCATCTTTGTTAACATGTAAATTGAGAAGGTGCTAATAATAGAATGTCCATGAGTCTGGACTAATGAAAAGGTTTGAAAGTCCATAATATGCAGGATAAATGCCCTAATTGTAGGGAACAGAGAAGAGTTCATAACAGGAGACTGTTCTTAGGAGAAACTCTTTACGTATGTATGTAGGTATTAATAGAGAGGTAGTTTGTAAGGTTGGCAGAGTTCATATGTTGTTGTTAGGAAGTAAGCCTGTTGCAGTGGTATTTGTTCACATGGTGCAGGTCGGCCATCTTGGATATTGAATCCTTCTTGTCGATGCCAGAGCCCGTCGCTCTGTGGGTTTTGGCTTAGGTTCAAAGAGAGAAATTTGGTGGTTGAACTGAGCGACGTGGATGAGTTAGACAGGTGGGGTCTGCCTGCGGCTAAAGAGAAAAAACAGTGGTGAGCATTCCCTTAAATAAACTCCGGGACTTATGCTCTGCTCGCATGAGAGATTGTTTCTAATTGGGCAAATTGTTACGGGCAGCTTTTGCTACGTTTGCTGCTGCTGCTGTTGCTGCGACTGTTACCATTTGTGGTACTACAGACACTCCCAAAAGACAAGTACAAAATTATGTATTGATGTATTGTCACATGTACATAAGCCGCACATATGCCACCGCATACATTCTGGACCAAAACTATTTAATCTTCATCAAATATGCAATTGTTACCATATATTCCACGAGTGATGGGTCTGACAATGGGGGAAGAATTGCTGTTTTGGGGGTCGGCTGTTGTTTTGAGTATATGGTGGTATGTGGAGCTTTTCAATCTTCTCAAATTATTCATAATCATTGAACTGTTAATCTATCCATCTCATTAACCCCTTATTTTCAAGTGTTTTTTTTAGTCTTGATAAGCGGTTACTCATTAGTGTATATATATATATATATATATATATATATATATATATATATATATATATATATATATATCAGAGTCAACATGGGTAAAACCAAGGTCATGATCGCTGGTCACAACCTTACTGAGGAAAACAGGAAAACACCCATGTACCATATGTCTAAGAGGAAAAGGCAGCAACTCAATCATCTGCACCCACTGTTCAGGATGAGTCCACAAAAAGCGCCGTGGCATAAAGGGGTCTCTCAGAACAGATCCTCACTTTAAGTATTTGCGTTGCACCAGCGCAGCAAAACTAATAGATGGCAGACCACTGATGGAAGTGGATACTGGTGACGACAACCTTGAAGTAGTGACGGAATTCTGTTACCTTGGAGACATGCTGTCATCGGGTGGAGGCTGTGAACTCGCGGCAGCTACACGTTGCAAGTCTGCTTGGAGACAGTTTAGAAAGCTGCTACCAATTCTGACAAACAGACACCTGCCAACAACTACGAGAGGTCGTATATACTCCTCATGTGTCAGAAGTGTGTTGGTGTATGGCTCCGAAACCTGGGCTGTCTCTGCCGGCACACTAAAAAAACTGCACCGTAATGACAAGGCAATGGTCAGATGGATCTGTATAGTGAGACCCGAACAGAGCATGCCTTTTGGGTCTCTGCTCACGCAAGTCAACTTAGAAAGCCTCACAGATGTCATGCAGAAGAGCAGACTGCGTTGGTTGGAGCATATTGAATGCAGCAATGGCTGGATTGCTAATGCCTGACAGTTGAACGTGTCAGCAGAAAAGACCACCTCTGGCAGACCCAAGTTGTCTTGGGAGGACGTGATCAAACGTGATAGGAGAGCCTTGAATATGGATTCTGTCGAGCCTCACCGAAGACAAGAATGGAAGAGAAGACTTAGATCAAGACTGGACAATCAGGCCGCACCCTCATCATAGGATTAATTGTGGCCTGATTCAACAAATTAACCGGTTGATGATGATGACGTATCATGTAAATTGCCATGTTTATTTCATGCACAACACGATAATTAACTTGATTAAAAAACATCTTTCAAGATGGCGCCTCTAATATCGTTGTATCAGCATATGCATTTATTAAGATGAGTGGGACCCATGAAAATTCCACAGTCATATCTTTCATCGGTTGTATATTACTGCATGTGTAGAACCACGTGCTGCCCCACACGACGACCGTCAACCCCAACATTGTGTTTCCATAGTCTTCTTCTTTTTTCTCATCGCTTAGCTGAGTCGTCTATCTATCTACTGACGGAATGTCGAGGGCACAGCACTGGTCCACAAGTTAAATAAAAGAAACACCACTCACGATAAAGAACACAAACACATATACGTTGTGTATAATTTAGTTTGAACTATGAGTGTGTGTGACTGTCGAGGCCCCATTGTCGTTTCTCAAGTCGTCAGCTCATCTCATCGTTTTCCCGGTCCGATGCGCTCTCTCGGGAGGTTAGATCCTAACTGCTCGTCTTCTCTCTCAAACCTAAACTCGTCAACTTTTGCCATAAACTTTTCTGTCGTCAACTGTCGTAAAACTAACCTACCTTACTGTAGTCAGGTGTCGTAAAACACTGTCACTCCTAAAAGTGTCCAGTATTCTTTTCTTGGTGACCTGTCCTGAACAATGGAAATTGGCCACTCCCAAATTTCTGTTGTCTCTGTCGATTAGTCACTTCCTATCCTGTCTTTTCTTTTCTGTGCGTTCATGAGTCATTTCCTATTCCTGACCGGGCCCCCGACCTTTGCTGCAGCCATAGTGTCACACATGCATTCTATGGACATCCAGAGCGAACGCAGACCCTACGATAATATTGTACCACATTTGTTCACCCTGAAACATACTTACCTACTTAATACTTATCTGGTTAATGAAGTTTTAGAATATATCTGGTTATGGGGATCTATCTCCAAAACTCTTGTAGGAGTTTGTGATATATTTCCATTTTATGGATGTCCGGTGGAGACCCCACGATATTAGTGTACCATATTTAGATATAACAGATACTACAGATACTACACTTTGACTCGGGCCAAGAAAGTGTATTTTAGTTCGAATTTCACGTTCGACACAAAAGCGAATTCAAATGAAATTTTAAAAATTACTTTATTTGCATTGCATCTTCAGCAATCGGGCGATCCCATCTTTTAAAATAAAAAGTGTGGCGAATGATAATGTATGTACAAACAGGAAATTGCTTTAGAATATTATTATAAGAGGGAGAGAGAGAGAGAGTTATTGTGTTCTTTTAAAAATATTTTCTACTAGCTGTCCCGATCCGGCATTTCTGTGGATTTAGTATGTTCAAATATCATCTGTAAATATTTCTGTTCTATAACCACACCATATTTTGTTAGGTGCAGTATCTAAGCTAAAAATCCATGTTAACTCTTACTAAAGAATAAGATTTCCCTCCCATAGCTAATTTTTTCTTTTCAGGTGTTTATTTAAGAATGTCTCCATATTAGCAAACTGTCGAACCAGACTAAGTATTTTTTAAATAAATCGTAGCGAAGTACATTAGTTTATACCTAATAACATGGCACAACATCTATTTTAAACATTGTTCAATTCAGAAAACAATAGTATATATGTTATATGAAATGATGAGAGAGGCAGTAGCGGACATGTCCTTCGACAATCGAGCACATGTCGAGAGAACCTCAGCTGCAGTTCCTACACCATCTAAACTATATCCAGAAATATTCCAATCGTGGTCAGTTGGCTTGTCGCTCCTAAAGGGGCTTGTTGCTAGAGTGCTTTCTAAGTAAGTCTGTAGCCTGACCGATTTGGCCAATGGGACTGATAGTAAAACAATGGATTTATCTGAAGAGAGTGCCTCACTAGGACCGCTTTACATGAAGAGGTAGAGGGAAGAAATGAAAGTTGGTTTGTCTCAGTCGGGTTATGTCGTTCTCTTCTTCGACTGAGACTGAGACTGGCTCTTTGGAATATCAGAGCAGATTCGTACATTTGCATGAACAATGTTGTACTCAAGTTTTGCAAAGTTACCAGACATATAAAATCTTTCAGCATATTCAGAGAATATTATACAGAAAATTAACATTTATGCTGATGATACCACTCTCTATTCTAATGTTGTTTCTCACCCATCTCCCTGGGATCAGTTGGAATATGCAGCTGATCTAGAAGTTGACCTGGGTTCAGTTGTGGATTGAGGTACGAAATGGCTTGTTTCGTTTAATCCTGTTAAGACTCTGCCCATGTCTTTCAATCGTAGGCGTGTCCCTTTTCTTCCTGAGATTCTGATGGATGGCTCTGTTCTTGAAGAGAAATCGACTCTGAAACTTTCTTTTTCATCAAAAACTTCTTTGC
>OY744522.1:18890699-18905699 GCA_963556195.1 Sepiola atlantica | reverse complement strand
GCAAAGGTTGGGTATGGATGTCATTCACTATGGGGGTGTTCACTACCTAACCCTCATCGATTGCAGGCCTACTCGATTTGCCATTTGATGACTCTTGCAGCGAGAGGGTTCTGCTGCTGTGATACAGTGTCTCAGCTCTGTTTTCTTTGAGAGGGGTGCATCTGAAGAAATTTTGATTGACAACAATACGGCTTTTAGTAGCAATAGGTTCAAAATGTTTGCTGAAAGCTGGGGTGTCCGATTGCGTGTGCATATTGTCGCAAGGTCCCATAGATCTATAAAATGAATTGGCGCTAAGAAGGAATGCACTGCTGAAGAGGTGATTTTTTGGTACAATATCAGAAAGAAAAAAGACGATGTCCATAGTGTGACGGCTCTGGCAAATGCTCTGTAAAAGTATGAAGTCTGGGTGAAAGGCATCGATGAAGCCCTTCCGTTGCTATCAGGACACAAGCATGAAATTTATGAACAGGGGGATCTTGTGCTGGTGGGAGCCGGGCCAAACAGGTGCCGAGTGAATGAAGGACGGGAACTGTGACGAAGGTGGTGAGTCCCCAAACGGTGTGTGTGGACAAAGTGTGTCACCATGTAAGGGATCTTCGCCCGTATCCTCAGATGGTGAGTAATTCTGAAGACAGTGGAAGTGCAGCATCAAGCGATGGAGAATTATGTGTGCCGGTGATGAATGACGAGGCCGATAGCTTGGTCGATGATGGCCTTAATCGGTTGAGCGACAGTGGTGACAGTGACGACAGCAACAGTGACAACGATAATAACGAAGATCAACATGTCTCGGTAGAATCACCTCAAGAAGCGACTGCATGTGTAATAATGAGAACGGGGTGTGGGGGGGGGGGAGGTGTAATGACCTGAGCCAATCCCCCCCCCCCCTGCCGACATAAACGACCAAAAGTAGCCTATGCTGTGCATGAAATTTGTATAGCGTCCAGGTGAATTGATAAAAAGAAAGGATTTAGAAAAGAAATCAGAATAAACTGGAATGCGGCAGGAACGACGGATTTTTCGTTTTATTTTGTGCGTTGCTTTCTTATATAAGAAAATCAAATTGTAAATATACAAACGTTGTGTTTGTCGACCAAGTTGGAGTTATCTCCCTTGGCTGGCAATATGGCGTCGATATATCGATGATCCCCATTTACCCATAAAACTTTCTTTTGTAAAAAAAAAAAGGCTACTTGATAAATTTACGTGATTTTTGGTCTACGATATCTGCTTTCCGTCACGGGTACGTGCATCATAAAGATATTTCTTAATATTTTTATCATGTCGGTCGAATTCTAAATTCACACCCAATTTTTTTTATCGCATTATGTTGTCTTACGTCGATCTATATGATTGCCACCCATTTTTCATTCATACCCAGCAAGGTCTAGAGCAGGGGTTCTCAATCTGAGGTTTGCGAATCCCCAGGAGTTCACAACAAGATTTCTAAGGGTACTTAGATGGCTGACAAAACTGGTATTTTAAATAGTAATAGTTGCGGATTATACAATTCAGTGGCTGTGCCTTCATAAAGTTGCTTTCATTATTGGTTTAGAAAAAACATATCAAAATATAAGTAATAATTCAAAAAGAAAAAACATATATCAAAATATAAGTAATAATTCAAAAAGAAAAAACATATATCAAAATATAAGTAATAATTCAAAAAGAAAAAACATATATCAAAATATAAGTAATAATTCAAAAAAAAAAAACATATATCAAAATATAAGTAATAATTCAAAAAGAAAAAACATATATCAAAATATAAGTAATAATTCAAAAAGAAAAAACATATCAAAATATAAGTAATAATTCAAAAAGAAAAAACATATCAAAATATAAGTAATAATTCAAAAAGAAAAAACATATCAAAATATAAGTAATAATTCAAAAAGAAAAAACATATATCAAAATATAAGTAATAATTCAAAAAGAAAAAACATATATCAAAATATAAGTAATAATTCAAAAAGAAAAAACATATATCAAAATATAAGTAATAATTCAAAAAGAAAAAACATCAAAATATAAGTAATAATTTAAAAAGAAAAAAGTAAAAATAGAACTCGATGTGGTGAAGCTTTTGAAATCACATCTTGTTTTTTTGCGGATGGAGTTGCAGTCGTACTTTGCCGAATTGAGTGAAATGAAATCAAAATTGATTAGAAACCCATTCATTGTGAATGTGCACCTTCTTTCAGATAGTATGCAAGAAGTGCCAGAAGAATTCTTAGAGTTGGTAAACGACTCTGTTGCAAAAGATGCATTTGAGACTCTTCCTCTTACCAAGTTCTGGTCTAAAATGAATAATATTTACCCTGTTGTATCTGAAAGAGTTTTGAACTCTTTCCTGATGTTCCCTAGTACTTACCTGTGCGAGCAAGGATTTTCAAGGCTGTTGAATATGAAAACTAAACATCGATTACGACTGAATGTCGAGCATGACCCACAAGTGTGCCTGTATAATAATGCAGGTTGGGGGGGGGGGGGTCAACCTAAATTGGGATCTACGCAGCGAGATGTCTGTTTACATTAGTTTTAAATTTCTGCATGTCTGTACTGTTGGGGAAACAGGAGGCAGGGAGGGAGTTCCAGAGGCCAGCAGCAAGAGTTAAGAAGCTATTTGAGTAGAAGGCTCTCCGACATCTGGGGACCTCCACAGTGAATGAATGGGATTTGGTTGATTGTCGAATTGGTCTAGTGAATCTACGTCGAGGGGTCACAAGAGTGTAGTCAATAAATTACCATTATGTTTATTGTCACATTATTGGGGGTTCGGGAAGATGGTTTTATAACTCAGGGGGTACTTAACGGGGGGGGGGAGGTTAAGAACCCCTAGTCTAGAGGATGAATATCTATGCATTATGCAACACTCCTTTCCTCATACCATTCCCAGCTCTTGTTCATTTTCTTACAAATTGGATTCTACAAATACTTTGAATTTTTGCATTTAGATCGTAACACGTTTGTGTAAGGGTGGGGTAATCGGTTGATTAGCATTTACGTTAATTAATTAACACATTAATTAATTATGTAATTAATCAAAACCGCCGGATGTTTTTCTCTCTCAATTGATTAAAGATATTTCTTTTAGATTTCAACTTTTTTTTTATTAACTCTATTTTTTTTTTATTTTTTTTTTTATTTATTTTTTTTTTTTTTTAATTATTATTATTATTATTATTATTATTATTATTATTATTATTATTATTATTATTATTATTATTAACAACAACAACAACAACAACAACAACAACATTAACATTAACAACAACTCTATTCTTTTTTTATTATTAATTGTTAACAATTTCGTCGTTCTTTCGGGATTGCAATAAGAACGCTTATCCATTAATTTTGCTGAATCAACATTTAATCCCGTAGAAAACTAATATTGGTGAAATAGAGACCGCATCGTTGTTTTTTTTGCAACATTTAAAACTTTCATTTTAAAAAAAGGCACTTGTGCATTTTAACATCCCGGCAAATTAATTGTTTTTATTTTAGGAGCGTTCCGTCCACGGCAAGGGAAGAGTTAACAAAGCCCCCGCCCCTCCCAATGTTAAGAATGGCTTTCTAAATTTGCCGGGGATTTTAAAATTCACAAGTGTCTTCTTTTTTTTTAATGAAAACGTCAACGATTACTGAAAAAAATTATTTTAATTATTTATTTTCATTCAGTTGTCATTCACCGATTGGTTTAAATTGTAAAATGGACACTTACAGAATGCCACCCTCCTAGGCATTATCGCTTCCTTTCGGGGGAGGGTGTTTTTGTCTTTCATCTGAGGCACTCTCATCCGCAAGGGAAAGACGATATAACTAAACAGGTTGGTACTTCCACAGAATTTGAAGAACCAAACAAAACCGAAACAGATTTACATAAAAAGCTGGAAACCACTGAAGCGTTTATCCAATCGGAAGTCGACAAAAAATTTTTTATGGCAGATGACAAATAAAGACAACGTCAAATAGAAGACGACTGGTTGACTGTTACATTTTTTAACCTAACCATAACCTAACCCTAACTTAACCCTAAACTAATCCTAAACTATATACTAATTGACTGTTTGTCGCTGACAGATTGTGATTTTTTTAAAGGACTAAAAAAATTATCAAAAAAAAAAATGGAAAAAGTTGTTATCGACGACCAATACCCTTGTATTTTTGTAAATAACTAAAAAAAAAAGCTAGAAAAGTTGTTTTATTTTTTTACCTTCGGCTAAAAAAATAAATAAAGTGAGTGTTTTTCTTGTTTTTATTTCTTTTTTATTTTGACTGTTTGGTTCGTTTGATTCGGCTTCTTCCGGTTGTTTACGTAAATAAGTCGCGTTTGTTTGGATCAAATTCTGTAACCACCAGGTTATTTTGGTAATTTCCTAGTTTTCTTGTGTAAAGTCCGAATTTATTCTTGAAGTCGATCGTTACTTCAAAACAATACTGAACAAATATTAAAGTGGCTCCTTACTTTTAATGCCTCTAAAACCAAGCTTATCTCTTTTCACCACCAACGCTCGGACCCTAACTTCTCCTCAGTCGAAATGAATGGCTCTCTCCTCAAGGAAGCCTCCTTCTTTGATAAGCTTATAGGACTGACTTTCACCGCAGATCTGAAATAGAAGACTTACATCAAATCTGCTGCTAAGTTTGATGGAAAAATGGTTGGATCATTCGACGGCTCCAGAAAGTACCTCACTCTTGATGCAATTGTGACTTTTATTAATGATTCCATAAGTAGCATTGGGGGGAGGGGGGGGGGGTCACCCTGTATAAGCAGTGAACAACCGGACACAACGAGCACAAAGACGTATTTTTCCATTCTATTTTTAGTTTAATGAAAAAGGTAGTGAGAAAGGGAAGTAACTCGGGTGTGTACTTTCATGTTTAGCGATTTCTTTACCCATTTTTTAAAAAAGTTTATACATTCATCGATAAGAATGGAGGATTTTCACTATAATTTGGTGGTTATTAAAATTGCTTACTGATTTCCACTTGAGGCCATCCCCCCCCCCCCCCACACACACACATTAGAAAACTTTGAGGGGGCACCAGTGCAGCAAGTTTATCAGAGCACATTCCATTGAAGTACTTGTAAAACAAGCACAGGGATGCAACATTGCAGCGATGGGACAGGAGCTGGAGCTTGGTAGACAGTATGGGAACTATTAGATATGGGGTCCTTTTTTTGGGGGGGGGGGCCTGTCTAAGAGGGAAAGACTGTAGCAGTCATAAATAATCACTTATTTTATCTCTTGGAGAATAGTTCCTGTGAAGTGATCTGACCAATCAGCTTGCAGGGCACATTTATTTCATCAGCTCCTTTGGGAGTCACGGACAATTATCATAGTATTCCCAAATGGTCACCCATCTAGTACTGACTAGGCTCAACGTTGCTTAATTACGGTAATCGAATGAGAACCGATCTGGTGTTGACATGATTGCGCCTTATGCTTTCCGGCAAGCAACCTTCACTATTATCAACCAGAACATTATTTTATTTATGTGACATAGATTGCTTTGATGTTGGATATCAATTGCAGATCAGAACGTAGTGAGAAAACACATGTTACGCGAGGTCCTGTTAGATAGGGGCGTTAAAACCCTTGCACCTCTCTCCTAAGCTAGCCAGAAATAATCAATATTTCGGTGCAAATTCTGAAAAGCCTCAATAAGAAAAAACAAATAATAAACACATATCTGTATTAGACCGGGACGGAACAAAGATATCGTACACCAAAAATTACGTAAATTGATCAAGTAGTTTTTTTTATCAAAGAAAATCAAATTTTGTCATTTTCTTCCATATTCGCTTGTCACGTTGCCATCTTTGAAAAGCAAGGGACAAGGAACAAGTCAGTCCAGCGTTACAAGCCAGTTTATACATTTCTTTAAATATTTCAATGTCATTGTGAAACTACAGAAGCGCCGGTGCAACATCGGAAAAGCCTCAATAAGAAAAAGCAAATAATAAATACATATCTGTATTTGTATGTGACCGGGACGGAACAAAGAAATTGTACACAAAAAATTACGTGAATTGATCAAGTAGTTTTTTTTTTTATCACAGAAAATCAAATTTTGTCATTTTTTTCCCTTGCTAGCTTGTCATGACAAGCTAGGCTTGTAACGCTGGGCTGACTTACGTCCCTTGTTTTTCAAAGATGGCGACCTGACAAGCGAGCATGGAAAAAAAATGACAAAATTTGATTATTTGTGATAAAAAAAGAACTACTTGCTCAATTCACGTAATTTTTGGTGTACGATATCTTTGTTCCATCCCGGTCACACACATGATACCCGTATATCTTTATCTTTAATTATTATTTGTTTTTCCTTATTGGGGTTTTTCCGAAATTGTATCAATATTTCATATATTTATTTATTTATTTATTAAGCTTCTGTACGCATGTTTTGTTTTAATCAATAATTTCATATCAACTTTAAAAGAAAAAAATCTTACAGAATATACAATGCGAGACGTACCCGTGACCTGCTGGGTCACAACCACTACCATTACTTGTCCCATTTTGATTTCATTCGAACATTCATAAACTGTGACGTCATATCTGTTAAAAAAATTTTCTTGCATAACTCAAAATAATAAGTCTCTTTATTTTTATATCATCTTTATGGATTATATAAAAGCAAAGTGATTTGTTATTTTGCTATCTAATTTACATATGTGTTTATGGTATGTACGAACATCCGGTGTAAATTAGCTGTAAAGACAGGCACTCTCTTTCCAAATGCTCACAGAAACATTAGAGTGCTTGAAACAACACACAATGAGAGAGGGCGAGAGATATACATAGACAGCTAAGTGAGAGATGTGTGACTTGTTCAATTAATTACAATTTACAACTAATTAGAAGAATTAAAATGGATTTTTTTTATATATAACTCAATCCTTAAACTAAGGAATATTTTAACATGTAGTTTGTGTCATTAAAATATATAGAAAAAAAGTCTTAGGGTAACAAACGTAAAAAAATAGTGCAATATTTAGTCACAAGGAACAAGTGAATTTTTCATTCAAGAAAAAAAACAACTTTTTTTTCATTCTTACTAGTAAATGTTCGAAAAACAACACTGAAACTAGGTTGATTGGAGGTGTCACCCTGTAGTTAGGCTCAAGTATTTTTTTTAATGAAATGGTAATCGTCTCCTTCTTCATGTATGAACATTTTCCAGCTAGCTGTCCGAGAAGAAGAAACAGAAGAACATCGTTGTCAGCCCTCGTCACCGAAAAGTGAACAGCATCCATAGCTGCTATCAGATATATCACACGCAGACTCCGAAGAGATATCGTCGGACAGCGTTAACACGAAGAACTATTGATCGACGGAATGAAAGAAAGAAACAGAAGAGTTACAAAGGAATGTTGGCAAAGGAAGCTTCCGTGCAGCCTGAAACCCAACGGCCCTTTTAAGGGCCCAAATCACATTGTTCCGAAAGTCTTTTTTACTTTACTCAGAGTGTGCGATGCTGAAACATTCGTGTCCTTGCGGTAAATAGTAACATGTGGAATTTTTTTATTAATAGAGTGGCCTTATTACTTTGAAACAAAAAATATACTGGAAATCTATGGAGACTTGTTGTCACTCAAACTCCAGGGAACACCACTTCATTATTTTGAAATAAAAAGATAAGCTTTCTAAATTCTAAAATATTAAAGTTACCACTTCACAATAATCCACGGAGGGTTTGTATGCTTCATACAATGTATCATCGCTGATTTCTAGAATTGGTAAGCCTCATACAATTGGGGAGGAACTTGTCTCATCTGCAATAATATAGGTTCAGTTGTACATTAATCACCCGAGCAAATTATAATTCTGCCATCGATAATTCTGAAATATAGAAAATATGAAGTCAAATAATATTCCTGATAGAATAAAAATAACGTGTGTCCTCAAATATTTTATGTACTCTGTATGTTTCATTATGTCATTACTAACCAGCAGAGCGTCACCACTATCGATCAAAGTAAGAGTATCCCACGTATGTGTACACAGTGTGGTGATGTATGGCAGTAAAACCTGGCCAGAAAAAGTTAAGGATATGCATTGCATGGAGAAAAATGATATGAGAATGAGACGATGGATGTGTAATGTGAGTCTTAAACACTTAGATCTGATGACCTCAGAGGGAGATTAAATCTGAACAGTATAGGGAGATGTGTGCAGAAGAGTAAACTTTGATACATAGAAGTGAAATCTGGCCAGAGAAATGATGAGAATGAGACGATTGATGTGTAATGTGAGTCCTAAAAACAGACTTAGATCTGATGACCTCAGAGGAAGATTAAATCTGGACTGTATAAGGGAGATGTGTGCAGAACAGGAGACTTCGATGGTACGGCCTCGTTGAAAGAATGGATGAGAGTGCTGGAGTTAGTAGATGTAGAACAGTTGAGGTAGCAGGTTCGGTTCACAGGGGAAGGCCAAGAAAAACATGGGAAGAAGTGATAAAAATGGACCCCGAGAGAAAGAGCGATAAATAAAGACCTGGCCAGAGATAGGAAGTCAATTTCTTAAAGCCGTCTAACTCATGTCAGCATGTAAAAATATGGACGTTAAATCGATGATGATGATGATGATGATGATGATGATGATGATGATGATGATGATGATGATGATGATGATGATGAAGCAGCAGCAGCAATATCTACATTCCTGCTGGACCTATAACTCAGCAAAGACGATGTTAAAAAGGCATACTTCTCTCACCTCCACACGTAGTGATACTTGTTGTCACTCAGACTCCAGGGAACACCATCTTTTTTGCGAATGAGCAATCACTGGCAATGACTTGTGTTAGAACTCTTAATGAGTAACAAATAATAATAGTAAACGGCTGTTGCGATAGCACAAAATGATTACCAAAGGTTATCGAAAGAGGTGGAGAGTGTTAGAAATCTGGGGAGATTTGTTGTCACTCAGACTCAAGGGAATACCACTAGTTATTGTCAGGGAGCACTCACTGATAACGACTTGTGTGATAACTCCTACTGAGTAGTACTATTATTATTATTATTATTATTATTATTATTATTATTATTATTATTATTATTATTATTATTATTATAATAACAACAATAACATCATCATCATCATAATAATAATAATAATAATAATTATTGTAATCATAATAATGATAATGAGTAATAAATCAATTTCAAAAATACACTAATTTCAAAGCTTCCATGTAAAACATTCACAACAAGAACTCGTCTAGCTGTAAATAATTTCCCTTCCTTCCTCTGTATATCTAAAACTAAATGGAACTTCGATGAGAAAAGTTTCTTTCCAAGAACTGCCCGTCTGTGGAACACAATACCACGGGTCTGCTTCCCAGCTGACAACAAGATGGTCGTTTTCAAGTCCAATGTAAACAAATTCTTGTTTAGCCGTCCTCTTAAATAATCAAATTCTGCCCGGTTTCAACCATCGTTTTCAATCCTCAAAGTGTTGTCTCATCACCCACCTGACAAACCTAATAACCCTATATCCTCGAGTGGCCCTTGGACCTTGATAAGCGGTGACTCGTTAGTACATAAAAAAGCTGCTTCCACTGATACTCTCAAAGTTTGGTCTGGTAGCCTCACCCTTAAACACAGCTGTTTGTTTTTATATATAAAAGCAGACTCGTCTGGGATTAGGGTTAGGCAGACATGAAACCCCTTCTCTTTGCAGATTTCCAAGGGAAATCCTCGGCCGAAGTTAACAGGAAAATCTTTAGATCCACAAGAAAGAGTAGAAGAAACTCAAGAAAGTGAAGATATTTTGGCAAAGAATCTTCCATTAAAACCCAATGGTCCTTTTTAGGGCCAATCACAATTTTCTGAAAGTCTTTTGTTTTACTCAAATTAATGCGATGTACAAATCATGCTGCCATTTGTGTTCAATAATAAAATGGAGTTCTAAGACGGTTCAGACGATTTGCTGCTTGTCAAATGAACAGATTTTCAGATGAAATCTGAAATTAAAAGTAGTTTATATATTTATATATATATATATAGTCTCGAAAGTTTCTCAACCATTAAAACTATACAAAAAAAAAAAAGATTTTTTAAACCTTAAGTCCCAAGCTGTTCAGTGGAAAATCACTCATGTAAGTCAATTTATTTTTTACAGTTATTATATTAGTTTGCTTTTAACATCATTTAAGGGATCATCAGTTGTTTACCATGAAAAACTGTTTCGGGAATATATATATATATATATATATATATATATATATATATATATATATATATATATATATATATATATATATATTTCTAAAGATGAAAGATGAGAATAAAAAACTGTAAAGTTCAGAAGTTCAAAGCAAGGAATTTCATATCCTTAATCCATGGATTTTCAAAGACAAATTCTTTTCATCAGAGGATAAAAAAACCGACAATGTAATTGTAAATATTATCGGCAACATTTAACTTAAAAAAATTTATACACAAAATAAAAAAAACAAAAGATAAAGATATTATCTCTCTCTCTC
Source organism: Sepiola atlantica (assembly GCA_963556195.1). Lineage (NCBI taxonomy): Eukaryota > Metazoa > Mollusca > Cephalopoda > Sepiida > Sepiolidae > Sepiola > Sepiola atlantica. The sequence goes on along the minus strand of OY744522.1, from coordinate 18,895,196 downwards.
TCTCTCTCTCTCTCTCTCTCTCTCTCTGTATCTATCTCTCTCTCTATATATATATATATATATATATATATATATATTAGGGGGTAATGGCAATATAAAATAAATGTTATGCAGTTCTGATTGGTTCGTACAGGAATCAGATTCAGACTGCAAATAAAAAGCTCAATATTTAGAAATATTAAATAGAGCTAATAATTTTTTTTTTTACTCATATTCACTTCAAACAAGGCACATTGCCACGTAGACATAAGAGGCTACTGTGAATTAATGACCAGATTTATAGGGGTATTCTAAGTGGGGAGTTGTGCAGTGAGATATTTGTTCACATTACATTTAAATTTCTGCATGTTGGTACAGTCAGGGAAACAGGGAGCGGAGATAGAATTCCTAAATCAAACATTTCGAGGAAAGAGGTATTTGGAGACCTCTACAATGAAGGGGTAGGATTTTGCTGATTGTCGGGTTGGTCAGGGGTATTTACGTTCAAGGGTCACAAGTGCAGCAAGTTCATCGGAGCACATTCCATTGAAGCACTTGTAAAACAAGCACAGGGATGCACATTGCCGTGATGGGACAGGGGTTGGAGCTTGGTAGACAGTATGGGACCTATTTTTTGGGACCCTGTCTAAGAGAGAGAGAGAGAGAGAGAGAGATTCAAAATGATATCAATAAAACCCTGAAATTTACATATTGTTAGATAATGGCCCTGTGAGAGATGGACGCATCTATCGAGACGGGTTTTGACTTACGCGATTGTAGCGGAGTCATTCCGTGCGAAGCTACCGATGTGTTTTCCCACGTCACAATGACAGGTGACACAACCTTAAGGTCAAGAGTTGAGGTCACAGCTGCGTGTGATCACGAGATTTGGAGGACGAGAGTTCCGCGTGGGAAAGTTGAATTGGGATTTTAATCAGTTCTGACTTGGAAGCGACGAGAACAAGTCACAACCATGTAGCTGTTACAAGAAGGGATTTTCGAATCCCAAAATATAAGAGCATTAGTAGAATCTTTCACATTCCTCTCTCTACAAGTAATTACGAAATAACTAGTGAATTTAGTTAGCGTAACCTCTCTCTCTTTCCAACGAACTCCTCGATTGTTGGCTAATTAATTAGTTACTTAAATAAAGATGGCTCTAATTAAAACAGCAAGACACTTTGAAGTGAAGGCTTAATTTTCAGCTCGCGAAGATAGCAGCTAGAGAGAAGAACATTGACAGTAGTGCCAGTAGTTTATACGGCAGCGACACAAGCAGAAAGAGTAATGGCGACAGCAGCGGTGACGGTGATGACGAAGAAACCATAGCAGTTGCGGAAAATGGCTGCAGGCAGACGACGAGAAAAGAAAGGAGGGAAGAGAAAAGGGTTGGTGCGAGTAGCAGTATAGCGACAACAGCGATCGGAGAACGTCGAACCTAGCTACGGCACATCAAGCCCGTTTTGAGTCAACGACGAGAGTTCTTCTACTTCTACGATTCCCCAATTCCACGAATGGGTCGAGAACGTGTAAATGTAACAATATGTTTCTAGAGAGGTTGAAAAGTAAACAATGCCAACCATTGGAACGCGAGATCAAGATACATCGAAACAATCTAGAAAATAAACATGGTAGAAGTTATCACATGGTATATGTGTATTCCGATGATGGGGAACTGTTTTATATAGTAAACTATTTGGAACACTATTGTTTACTTACAACTCCTCTAGTAACATTTGTAAATTTTGGATTTCATCATCATCATCATCATCATCATCATCATCATCATCATCACCATCGGTTTTACGTCTGTTTTACATGCTGGCATGTGTTGGACGGCTTTAAAAAATTCACTTGCAAACTAGCCTATTTCTGGCCAGGTCTTTATTTATCCCTCTTTCTCTCACGTCTATTTTTATCACTTCCTCCCATGTTTTCCTTGCCCTTTCTCTGTTAACTGAACCTGCTAAGACTCACATTACATATCTATTGCATCATTCTTATATCATTTCTCTTCATGCAACGCATGTCCTCAACCCTCACTGCTCAGGTTTCACTTCCATACATCATCACACTGCATACACATGCATGATAGACTCTTCCTGTGGTCGACAGTTGTAACGCTTTTCTGGTTAGTAATGGCAGCAAATTTCTTTTTTAAATGATAGCATTTTGAAATATGTATATCTATATAAATGAAAGAAGAGAATTCCCCTCTGCCTTTGATCGGAATACTTTTTTTTTTATTTTCATTCCATTTCCTCGAATTTTATATTTAATCTGATCAACAGTTTTTGTTTTGATAATATTATAGAGAGAGTAGTTGGATATAAACCTCTTTCTGAAGCCAATTATGCCATAAAGAAATAAGGAAGAAGTGTAATTAGAATAAAGTTTTTGGGTTATATCGTGTGTTCGATCACTTAATATGATTTTCTATCCGACGTGCGAATAAACGACTAATAAAAAATACACTATAACAAAAGTATGTTTTCTAAATATAGATAGTAAAAATTAAAAATTTTAAAAATTAAAATTTTAAACTTCAACAGAGATTTAAGTTGAGATCAAAGCTGCATGAATCTGTTGGTGGGAAATGCATGAATTGTTTTGTTGTGGAGTCCTGACTCATCAGTGACATCTGGTTGCAATTTAGTTAGTCATTTGATTGGCTAAACTTTTATAGATGATCACGTCAAGCATCTAACACTAATTGGCTTATCATTAACTAGGTGTTTTGTTTGCACGTGTACATTATTGTTGGATTCTTGCTTACCTTGGTGGGTATGTACCCAGGTTCGCCTTTAGTGTTTGGTGTATCTCGGGCTCTGAACGATAACTCTGGATGCCGGTCTAGTTTTTAGAACGTTTATTTAAACACAAACAGATGACACGTTTTGGGTTTGCTTGCATGAGAGAGAGAGAGAGAGAGAGAGAGAGAGAGAGAGAGAGACAGAGAGAATTAATTACTGAGCAAAGATATTCACTGCCATGTGCGCCATTCTGCACGTGCTTATTCTTTGTTTGTCAGCAATATTGAAGCGCACAGCGGCGCACATGGCAGTGAATATCTTCGCCCAGTAATTAATTCTATTTCTCTCTTTCTCTCTCTCTCGTGCAAGCAAACTCAAGGTAAGCGAGAATCCAACATTGGCAATTTGGTGCCGTGACCAGGATATTTGACATTATAATTATTGTTAATATAGGCAAATTGATAATATTTCGAATGCAGTCCTGACAGTATGGTGAAAGGAAAAGATGAAAGATGTTTGATGATAATTGTTATGATGATTGTTATGATGATTGTTATGAGGACTGTTATGATAATTGTTATGATGACTGTTATGATGACTGTTATGATGACTGTTATGATGATTGTTATGATGATTGTAATGATGGTTGTTATGATGGTTGTTATGATGATTCTTATGATTACTGTTATGATGACTGTTATGATGATTGTTATGATGATTGTTATGATGGTGATGTTTGAGTATTTTGTTGTTTTTTTTCATGCACTAATGAGTCAGGCTTATCAAGGCCTAAAAACAACTCAACGATAAGTGTTAAAATATTTGAAACACAAAAAAAATGTCAACTAGTATAAAATATTTTACTATTGCTTTGTACGGCCTCGAGTGATGGCCGTTCATGAAGAAAGCCGAAACTTTCAACATGTATGACTTATTTTTGTGGGGTGTCTATTTACTTCTTTCGTGTCTGTGTATTTATGTGGATTGAAATCTATTTGATTTAAATAATCGTGTAATGAAACTTTTCTTCCTTTTTCAGTTTCCTTCGACTATCAACATTGTAACTCCAAAAAGTACCTCGACGTAACAAAAACGACATTTCAGGTTACGTCAAATTTGAAAGGATCGTCAAGTTACAGTGCGACACGGTGTGAAATCTTCTTCAAATCAGAGGGCCAATATATTTGCATGCAGATCCTCAACATGGACACTGATGATTGCAACGTTAAATTAAAAGTTTTCACTGACAAAGTATCAAAAGACCCAAAGGTGAGACGTTTTTTGATAGGTTAAAAAAGAAACGCTTTTATATCCCATGTGATAGGCTCCAAGCTCACATATAATTTCATAATTTCAGCAACATATTAATCACTTCTTGCTATAACCAACGAAATTTAAGTGGGGTAATATCACAGAAATGATAATCAGCAGATGGTTATGGATGGCCATAATAACCTATTATGTTCTTATCTCTCTTAAACACAAGCCCAGTTTAATAATACTCCAACGAGTATTTATTTTTATAAAAATCATTTTATAGTTAAGGATGGGCCAAATAACATAATTTTTCTCCGTCTCTCCTGAATGTTAGTCCAATCTAATTCTGACAATGGTAATGGTTAGTAATTATATATATGTTAATTTCACTACTCCGTAAGGAAGAGCATATCTATACTAAGCGTAATGCTATTGAGCACAAAGAAGAGAGGGAAATTCAACCAAATACAATTTTACACATTTATTTCAATGTTGACAAGTGCAAATT
>OY744522.1:18875699-18885699 GCA_963556195.1 Sepiola atlantica | reverse complement strand
AGATCTCTGCCACATTTGGAGAAAGAAGAACGTCAGAGTGACTACCATCAGTGGAGAGACGCGCACATGTTGCGGCGTGGGCAATGTAACTATACGGACGAAAAATGGAAGCTCCGCTAACCTAGAGGCGCTGGTAGTGCTCGAAAAACCCCTGAGTTTTGACCTGCACCTAGGATATGATGCCATCAGAGCCCTTGGTGGTGTCCATATAACGGTGACAGGGGCGGTACATTTTCAGGAGAAAGCCCCAGTGTGTGCTGCGCTAAGGATCGACCAACCAGACTTCAGCGTCGAATTTGACAAGCAAAAGAGGGTTTGGACTGCCTCATGGAAGTGGTCGAAAAACAGTGAACCAGCCAAACTGCAGAATGGAATAACTGAATACCATGTGCCCGACCACATGAGGCCCGCGTACGAAGAGGAACTTCGCAAATGGATCAAGGATGGCTGGCTGATTCCCTACCCATACAAAAAACTTGGACCTCCTAAGGGTCTGATCCCATTAATGGCGGTCGCTCAGCACAACAAAGCCAAAGTCAGGCCGGTAATGGACTACCGAGAACTGAACTCGCATGTCGATGCGTTTACAGCTGATGCTGACGTGTGTGCTAGCAAACTACGAGAGTGGCGCCAGCTGGGTTCTAATGTGTCCCTGTTGGATCTGAGAAGGGCATATCTGCAGGTCCGAGTTAACGAGACAATGTGGCCGTTTCAGACGGTAGTGTTTGCCGGTAAGAGGTATTGCCTCACAAGACTGGGCTTTGGGCTGAACGTTGCGCCCCAAATAATGAAGACGATTGTCAATGCTGCATTGTCACAGGATAAGACCATAAAAGAAGGGACATCAGCATACCTTGACGACATATACGTGGATGAAGACATTGTGCCATCATCACGTGTGAGGGCCAAGCTAGCCGAACTTGGACTGATGTGTAAGGATCCAGAACGCTTGGAGGATGGCGCTCGTGTCTTAGGGTTGAGCGTTCAACAGGAGCGAGGGACCTTGAAGTGGGGGCGCGGAACTGCATTTCCTGAAGTGCCCCATGTCCTTACGAGGCGGGCTATATTTTCCCTGTGTGGAAAACTGGTGGGACACCTACCAGTAGGTGGATGGACTCGGGCCGCAACAGCCATCATGAAGAGGAGGGCGAGTGCAGTTACCAAAGGTTGGGATGACGAAACGGTGGACAATTTGTTGCGGCGCATGGTGAAGGAGACCATCACAAGAGTCGAGCAGGAGGACCCCGCTAAAGGAGATTGGTGCGTCCAGGGAGACAGGCTAAATGTGTGGGTGGATGCGCGTTCCCTCGCGATCGGGGCGCTATTGGAGATGAACGGGTCCGTGATTGAGGATGCCTGCTGGTTGCGACCAATAGATGATGCTGCTCACATCAACCTGGCGGAGTTGGATGCGGTAACAAAAGGAATAAACTTGGCACTCCAGTGGAAAGTCAAAGAATTATGCATACACACAGATTCGCTGTGCGTATACCACTGGATACTTGACACACTAACAGGCAAAGCGAGAGTGTGCACCAAGGCGGCTACCGAAATGCTAATCAGACGAAGGTTGGAGACAATAAGGAAGTTGGTGGAAGAGTACGACCTATCGGTGAATGCGGTGCTTGTCACTTCAACCTGCAATCTTGCCGATAGACTTACCCGTGTGCCCCAGAGATGGTTCGACGCAATGAAGAAAGAAGCCGAACCAGGGTCTTTATGTGCTGCCTCTGTTGAGGAGACGGATAAAATCAAGAAGGTACACCATGACAGTGGACACCCCGGAGTGAGACGGACGTATTATTTCGTACGCTTAACCAACCCGTCAGTGTCCAAAAGCAAAGTAGAAGCAGTGGTCAAGGAATGCCAAATATGCCAGTCAATCGACCCTGCTCCCACCAAATGGCAGAAAGGTCGGCTGGAAGTCGACGAGAATTGGAGCCGACTGGGCATGGACATAACCCATTATGGTGGTCAGCACTTCCTCACACTGATCGATTGCGGACCAACGAGGTTTGCGATCTGGCGATTATTAACAAGACAGGACTCGGCTAGTGTCATCCGTCAATTAGAGTCCATATTTTACGAGCGGGGGCCACCTGAATAGATTCTCACTGACAACGACACAGCCTTTTGCGGCGGAGAATTCAGGCGTTTTGTAGACGAGTGGGGGATCCGGCTTAGACACAGGTGTGCATATGTACCGAGTGGCAACGGTATAGCGGAGCGGTGCCACCGAAGTGTGAAGAGGATAGCAGCAAGGAAGCAATGTACGATTGCAGAGGCAGTATATAGGTACAATACGACACCAAAGGATGACGCGACTGCTGAAAGTGCACCTGCTAATGCGATACATTGCTATCGAGTGCATGTTAAGAGCATTGACGCCTGCCTGCCTAATCAGAAGAGGACGCAAGGACGGTACAAGTTGGGGGACACCGTTTGGGTAAGGCCTCCCAGTAACCGATGTACGACCAGTTTCAGAAGAGGACGGATCACCGGCATAATTAGTGAGCAGGCTGTGCTGGTTGATGGTACTCCACGGCATGTGAAGGATGTCCGGCCCGCCCTTGATACAAACCAAATATCGAACAGCGAAAGTGATGAATCATCCAATGATGAAATGTGGATCCGACCTATGCCCCATTGCCGTGATGACATGGCTGAGACCCTCAGCACAGATGGCGATAGTTCCAGCGCCACTTCTGAAAGCCCCAATGACGATGGAGCCCAGCTTGATGGAAGGACTGCTGGCAACGTTAATGGCGACAGATCTGTTACCCCTCCTGAGAGCTCTGATGAAGATGAAGAAGTCCGGCTAATCCCCCTCCGTAGGAGTGCCCGTAACAAACGACCGCGGCCGCAATGCCGCATGTGTGATTTTGAGACCAGAGGGGAGTGTAAAGTCGAACAGAATGAAGGAAGAAAGCGACCACGTGTTTGCGCGTGTTGTCTTACCTGCTGGGATGATCGCGGGGAGGGCGGAAATTAAATTAATGGCGGCTGTGGTTTTTTGTACGATTATTGAGCGATGACGTCAGGCCTCACGTGACTGTTTTTCTGACCACCGATTGGCTGATGATGAACACTTGGACAATAAAAGGAGTATGTTCAGAAGATCAAAGCAGTGTCTATCAACTGCATCAGTGTGATTAGACGTGCGCGTGTTAATCAACTGCCGTAGTTGCGCAGTTGCGAAACGAATACAAAAGTATAGGATAAGTTATTACTTTTAATAAAGTATAGAATAAGTTATTACTTTTAATAAAGTATAGGATAAGTTATTACTTTTAATAAAGTATAGGATAAGTTATTACTTTTAATAAAGTATAGGATAAGTTATTACTTTTAATAAAGTATAGGACAAGTTATTACTTTTACTAAAGTATAGGATAAGTTATTACTTTTAATAAAGTATAGGACAAGTTATTACTTTTAATAAAGTATAGGATAAGTTATTACTTTTAATAAAGTATAGGATAAGTTATTACTTTTAATAAAGTATAGGACAAGTTATTACTTTTAATAAAGTATAGGATAAGTTATTACTTTTAATAAAGTATAGGACAAGTTATTACTTTTAATAAAGTATAGGACAAGTTATTACTTTTAATAAAGTATAGGACAAGTTATTACTTTTAATAAAGTATAGGATAAGTTATTACTTTTACTAAAGTATAGGACAAGTTATTACTTTTAATTAAGTATAGGACAAGTTATTACTTTTAATAAAGTATAGGATAAGTTATTACTTTTACTAAAGTAAAGAATGAGAAACTTTTTACATGTATAATTCATATAATAAATGTTACCATTATGAAAACTGGAATCTTGTGCGATCTATTTTTCAAGAACCCTAACTGAGAATCTATCAACTATTTATACTATATAATTCATATAATAAATCATTTGCAGTGCATTTCCACCGTAAATTGTTGGTAAATTATTGTAATTTCTTGATAATGTTGGCAATTCATTGGCATTGGGGAAGTTGTTCATTCAATGGTATTGATTTTCAGAGAAAATCATTCATATTGAAAATGTCAGTAATTTGCCAGTATTGATGATTTTCGCATGATACCGGTAATTTGAAAATATTACTGTTTACAATTCAGACAGATTTTGAACATTATATGTAAATTTAAGTAAAAGTACAGAATAGTTAACACTCAAGAACTCGTACCCCCTCCCCCCCCCAAAAAAAAAAACACATAATTTTTATCAACCGCATTAGAATTAAATTCCCTACTGAATACAGCTAGTTTTAACGTGTGGAAACGATTCGTAAGATTGTTAATCATTCAAAAAAATCTTACAAATAGTTTCCGTTCCACCATTTTTTTTTATGGTTTACAAGTTCTGGAGTGTTAACTTTTCCTAACTTTTACCGTTTCAAAAAAATAACCAATCGTTTCCACATGTTAAAACTATCCGATTCGGTAAAGAATTTCATTCTACTGCATTTGATATAAATTATGTGGTGGTGTTTTTTTTTTGTTTTTTTTTCCTTTAGTTTACGAGTTTTTAAGTGTTAACTATTCTGTACTTTTAGCGTAAATGTATTTTGTTACTCTGATTGGGTCCCCTTGTAAAAAAGGTACAATGTTAAGACTCAGTTTAAAAATAAAAAGATTGATTGATATCTTTTGTTGGCTTGTTTTTAATGTTTTTTTGTTGTTGTGCTTTTCTTTTCAGATTGTGCTTTCCTGTCGTCCATTGGCAAGTAATTCTGTCTGTAGTGACACAAACATCATGAAAATACAGTTGAACAGGAAAGATCTGGAAACACGGAACTATGATTTTCAATTAGTCGTAAAGAAAAGCGGTAAGAAAACGGGATGATAGTTTGGTTACCCTCTACTCTCTTCTTTCGAAATATTGGACATTTTTTATTCGGATCCTCATTTCTCTCCTGTTGAAATGAATGACTCTCTCCTCGAGGAAGCCCTCTTCTTTGATATGCTTCTATTATTAACTTTCACCCCAGACCTGAAGTGGAAGATTGTGTCGGTGTTCTAGGGGGAATCCCGGTTACATGTTCATAATACAAGCAATGTCACATGCAAGGCAAAATAATAATTCACAGGCAATAGGTTGTTTAAATAAAGCGTTTATTGAACGTGTGTAACGACAATGAAACAGTACATTAATAATTATACAATGTGTAAGTGGAATGATGAATGCTGTGTGTATATATGTATGTATGTATAATGTGTGTGGAGTTGAAATAGTTCATATGATTAAAACGCACATGGGAAAATATGTTCAATAAAGAAATTGTGTACGTGAAAATAAAATGTTTTGGAAAAGAAATTGTCTCTGTCGGAATATGAATGTCTGTGTAAAAAAAAATCTCTTACCGATAAAACGTGTTATTGAATTTGAACATGTGTGATTTTGTGGCTCAGCCGAGCAGCGTCTCTGATGACTACCGTCTGCTGTGGATGGAACTGAAAAGAGAGAATGTCTGACGTTGTGCACCCGTTTATATAATCAAGAAAGGGCAGATAACTCGTGGTCGTCTTCCAGCGCCATCTGGCAAACCGGTGCAATTATGTTTGAGAGGGGGAGATAACTGCTACAATTTACATAAAATCTGTTGCTAAGTTTGCTGGAACAATGGTTCGATAATTCTCCAGAACGTACCACGTCCCTAACACAATCCTCTATCAGATAATTTTTAAGAGAGTCATATTTAGGGGGGGGGGGAGGATCCTGACGACAGAGTATGAAATTGACTCTGCAATCTAGTGAAGGATGATCTCTTCTCATCCTTGCAGCCTCTTTCACACAGAAGAGATGTTGCTAACCTCTCTCTACTGTATCATTGTGTTCATAGTAGGTGCTTGACTGATCTCCAATCCCTTTCCCCCCCCCTTAAAACATTCACAGCAAGAACTCGTCTCGCTACAACCACAGCAAAGAGCTTTCCTTTCTTTCTTTTCTTTCTTAACCAAAAACCAAACGAAACTTCCATGAACAAAGTTTCTTTTTTTAGAACATCCCATCTGTGGAGCAAAATACCACTAGTCTACTTCCCAACCGACTACAACATGGTCGTCTTCAAGTCTAATGTAAAGAAATACTTGTTGAACCGTCCTTTTGGATAATCAATTCCTCTTAAGTAATCCTCTGCCCATCCTTCCCATTGTTTCCGGTCCTCTCGTGGAGACGATCATCATCCAATTGATGATCTCTTTAACCCTTATCCTCGAGTGATCCACAGGCCTTGATAAATGATGACCAATTAGTAAAAAAACAAAACTAGCAATGATAAATTTATTTATTATTATTGTTATTCCTCTTATTGTAAGAAATTCAAGTGGATAAGTTAGCTAGTGCGAATTATCAGGCAATAGTACGAAAAAAGGGTTATTTTTTTCTCCTAAATAATTATACATACTAGCAATAATATGCGACTGGAGAAAACATATTTTTACAAGTATATATAATGTAAGTGTTGAGTTTGCTAATTGTGACAATTTCTTGTTGACGTACGCTACCCCCTCCCAAAAGAGGAGGTAATGCTTGGGAGGATTGTCTTATGAGAACATAACAGATACTACACTACCCCCTTTCACAAAAAGAACGATGCAATGCTTGGAAGAATGGTATTATGACCACAGAACACATACTAAATTACCCACTCACCCCCAAAAAGGAGGAGGTAATACCTAGGAGGAGGGTATCATGACGGGAGAAAATATATTACATTACCCCACCCCCGAAAAAAGTGAAGGTAATGCTTAGGAGCATGATCTCATGGCAACAGAACAGGTACTACACTACTCCCTTTTGTGGCGTGCGGGACTTAATGCGAACTGCGGAGTAGCCACCTGTTGTTCTGCGTGTTGTACAACTAGTCCTGAAAAAAATCAAAACATCCCTGACTTGATTGGGTGGTTGACCTTTTTGGGGAGTTTCTTGCCTTTCATGAGTTCTCTTGGCATTCACAACTCTTGTATGACGAGTAGCGAAGATCCTAGTTCAGCATTTTTCATAGTCGCCACTTTGACGCTTACCAAAGTCTACATTGCGTTGCCTGGAGCTTGCCGCACTGTTTTTCTTTTTTTCAGCTTTTCAACAAATTTCTTTGTGTGGACATAGTCAGAACGCCAGCTATGTTTCAGCTGATGTAACCTCCAACTTTCTTCCAGTGCATCTTTTTTGAACTTGAAAATCTTAATGTCGAATTCATGAACCTATGTGGAATTTCGAATTAAACCCGTTATCTAATTCACGGGGGTAGACGCTTCTCGTTTCATCAGCCACGAGCGTTAATTAATTTCTTAGTTATTATTAGTGATAACTCAGAATAACATAAAACTTAATAAACACTTTTATCCGACTTTGGCTGATGGAACGAGAACAATCCACCCCGTGAATTAAATAAAAGGGTTCACGTCGAAATTTTGAAATAGGTGCGCGAGTTTAAAGATTCCCAAGTTCACAAAAATGCACCTGGCACCTGAAGGACCGAGATTACATCCGCCGAACGTTGTGAAAATAACATCCAAGATGAGAATAGTAGTCGGAATAATCCAAATGTAATTTTTTGTTCAACTAATTTTCAATTTCCATTTTGTTTTGTTTCTAGATGACTTACTTGACGGCTCAATCAAAAGCTTCCTTTATTCCATTGTCATGATCGTCGGAATCATCGTCGTTGTTGTGTTTGTTATTCTCATCGTGAGTTTTATCTGCTGTTGCTGGGCCAGACGTAGGCAGAGGGGGGTCGTGCTGAATACACCACAGACAGTTGCCGTACAGCCGCCCCATAATGCCCAAGTGGCCTACCCAAACCAGCACTTATTAGCGATGCCATCAGGTGAGTCTTTGAATACATCTATTTCCATATATATATATATATATATATATATATATATATATATATATATATATATATATATATGATAAATGAGTCTTTGAATACATCTATTTCCAGGTGGTCTTTTCTTGTATGCAATTTGGTTTAATTGTCTGGATTGCTATTCAAGATTTTCTTAATTACTTCTCTTTCCCGTTATTATAACTCTTGAATATGTCTCAGACTACATGAGAGACAAAGGATCCCCCCTGTAAGTGTGCCTGCACGTGTAATATATATATATATATATATATATATATATATATATATATATAATAGTTATCCACAGACACTAGTTGCGTCATCTCTACAACTAATCAGTGTAACAAGACCTAGTGAGATTTGAAACGCAACCCCATTGACTGAGGTCCGGTACTTTACAACTTCGCCACAGGCCCCACTAGTAGCAGTGCATGAGATCTATTGCATTATAAATATTGCCATTTATTTTTATTTTCAGTTTTATTTTTATTGATGATACTGGAAGTGAAATGAAGTGGTGGTCTTCTGTGAGTGCTAAGACACAAATATGAAGAAATTAATTGGATGAAAACGATTCTGTGTAGATCAACAATAATTACTATTTATTATATAAATACAACTGAAAAGAATTTACTTTGAAATGAGGACGTATTTAATTGTCTGTTGCTGAACGAACGTTCATTGAATGTTTCCCATTTGATATCCTCTTATCGTCTGATGAAAATCTAGGAGCAGATAACTCATGCTTCCAAAATGCTTTTTTGATCAAGGGAGATAACTTCAGGGTAAAAAGTCATTTTCCTTAAAAATAGACAAATATTTAAACGTATTATTATTATTATTATCATTATTATTATCATTATTATTATTATTATTATTATTATTATTATTATTATTATTATTAGGTGGCATGAAATCACCTAACACCTCCCTTTTGAGCTTTGTGCTATCACTTTTTTTTTGTTGTGGCCTGACCGGCATTGAATTTGTGCGGTTTTGGATGTGAATTAATCTCCTAGGTAAAATCTTTAGTTGAGCCTTAGGTTCTTTCATTCTGCATACTGGAATGCTTTGTTGAGGTAACACAAATGTGTCTACTAGTATCTCCAGTAGGAAAGTAATGTTGCGCATTGGTTTCTGTGAGATATGAAGGTCGTAACTGATTTGCATGTCAAACCCAAACAGAAGACTGCACACTGATATCATAAATAATATTTCTAGTTTGGCGCAAGATGTTGCCTTGCATCCAATTCTCTTTGCCATTCCGATAGTCTTTCTCTAAGGTTTTTTGTCTTAGTTTGAATACTGCACTATGATGACGGTTGAACTGCTGTTCCATTTGTATATTTCTCTTGTGAGAAGTTTGTGCAGCTGGATGAATGACATTCATTGGTAAATAGACTTTCCAGTTCAATAGAGCTTCAGTCAATGAACTTCTGTTAGGGGCATTTAGGTTTGGTGTAGCTCTATAACTTCCAAGGAATATCTTTAGATTTATGGTGGTGCTCCCTCCCCTTTGAGTTTTAATGGTGCTATATTAAATGTATCCACAAAACGCTCAACCTGTCCATTGGATTGAGGATGAAATGGTGGTGTGCATATGTGGTTGATGCTATTCTGTTTGCACAAATCTGAAAATTTCACTGAAGTGAACGCAGTACCATTGTCTAAGACTGCAAATCGGCTGGAAAAATCTCAGGCCATTTATTGTGAGCATCTACTATAGACCGGGGGGGGGGACGAAGCCCCGAACGGTGGGGGGGGGGGGTAAATGATTCACTAACTCATACAAAGACGATCGGAAATGGGATGGACAATCAACAAGGAGTGGGCCGTTTCTATTGTTTAGAGGTGAGGGCTTGTCGGTGACTAAGATAAAAAGACCGGAGATAAGATATTTATGAGTGATAGGGTTTTACAACAATTTTGACGACAATAAATTAGTTTTACGGCAGGCAACGGTTTGCGGCAAAAAGTTGACGAGTTTGAGACTCGGAGAGAAAACGACCAGTTGGGATTCAACCTGAACAGAGAGCGGATCGATGCGGATTTGACTGAGAAAGCGACGAGACGGCCGTCAACGGACAACGTCTGGGGGGACCTCTTTTCGCATGGAGGATATCACACACGCATCGCAAACTCAATTGAGTT
>OY744522.1:18860699-18868199 GCA_963556195.1 Sepiola atlantica | reverse complement strand
TGTTTTAGCAACAGTAAAAAATTAGATTAAACAGTCATTTATAGTTAGTTTACTCGTCTATGTGCCATGTTAAATTATCGTTTACTTGTAAAAAAAATGGCGTCCATGTCAAAGTTGGAGTTTCAGAAACAGGAAATGTCATTCAGTTATTTGCTTACCCTCCCCCTTCAACTCAGCTTCGCATTTAAGCACTCACTGATATTTTTGTGGTAAACTCAAAGTGCAAACGGGGGAAGGAATCGAAAAGGGAAATCACTGAATAACATTTGCTGTTTCTGAAATTACAACTTTGACATGGACGCCATTTTTCTACAAGTAAAAGTTGTTGTAGTTTCAGCAACAGAAGATGTCATCTGGTTATCTTCTTTTTTGATTTCTCCATCTACTTTATGCTTAAGCGCTTAATGCTTGTTTGTGCTAAGCTCGAAGCATAGAGTCAAAAAAGGAAATCACTGAATGGCATTTTTTGTTTCTGAAACTAAAACTTTGACATGGACGCCATTTTTCTACAAGTAAACAATAATTTAACATACCTGGCAGACGAGTAAACTAGCTATAAATTACTGTTTTTTATCGGATTTCTTTTCGTTAATGCACTAAGTTGTTTGAGAATATTGCCGAATCCTTGCCGAAACGCATTTTGCTCTAAATAAATTGCATGACTAAAATAGGAATTTACTGGAAAAAAAATAGCCTCACATAGAAACATGAAAAATGAAAAAAAAATTGTGAGTGTGCAGTATAGTTAACAAGAAAAATAGGTGAAAAAAAACAGACAACAAATAACTGTTACCAAACGCAAGAAAATTTACTTGCATCATTTTCACGTGTGTTTACTGATTGTAAGATTTGTTATCTATGCATTTGTTAGCGTCACTTTTTACTTAGCAAAGTCAGCGCGCTTTCCAATATAGCCGATAATTTGAAAAGATAATTAAAAAAAATTTTTTATTAGGGGTTAGTGTAACCGTAAGCCTAAGTCCGAGGGTGGTTGACAATTGGATTAGGGTAAGCTTTTTTATTATTATTTTTTTTTTTTTAGCCTGAAATTCACCACCAAGTCCCGGCAAAATTATCGGCCATCTTGGAAAGCGCGTTGGCTTGGTTATGTAAAAGTGACAATAACAAATGCATAGATAATAAATCTCGCAATCAGTAAACCCACATGAAAATTATATAGATGAGTAGAAAAGTCAACTTTCTTGCATTTGGTAATAGTTTTTTTTTTTTCTTCTTGTACACCGTTTTCCTTGTTAACTATACTGCACAATCGGCAAAACGTTTTTAAATATCATTTAGAAACCAAAAAAAAATCGCATATGAACTCAGAATGAAAAGAAAAGTATAATTCTTTAAAAAAGATTTTCTCTACATTTTTTAAAGATCATTATTTAAAAAAAAAGAATCTCATACATTCAGAATATAAAAAAAGAAATAAAAATATTTATTATTTTCATAATTTATTAAAACCCACGAACTTCCCATATTTTGCGGGGAAAATGGGGTTTTCGAACAAGACTTGTTTATTTTTGGCTGTATACTCTTACTGGCGATTTGATCAGCGAATCTCCAGCTATCATTGACTGCATCAGAAGAAAACGAAGATAGAATTAATTTTTGTGGTCCTTTCATGTTCTGTTATTTTAACATTACAATAAAGCGTGACTTCTTTGTTACTGGTTTGAAATATAATTGAATACAAATGTTTCATTTGAAAAAAAAAATGTCTTCTTTACAGGGTGACCAAAAATAAATGCCACCCATAAAATCGTTAATAGAATCCACAATCCCTTCTGCAATCCAACCATATTTGGTACAAACAAATTTCAGTCTATGCCTAACTTATCCACCAAATTTCACTCACGAATATCCAACAGTATTTATGTTATCGCCTTTCAATGATATACAGGGACACTTTGGTAATCGTCTCGTCAGTACGACGTGTGATCCTGGATGGGCTTCACCTTAACTCCCCAGATTTTTATCTGTAAAGTTTGTTTTCATTTTTTTTATACTTTTATTCACTCCAAACAAGGGGTTATTTTGCCACTGATGCATAATTGGCTGCTGTGATAGGGACCAGATTTAGGAGAAGGGTGGGAGTGGCAACCTGGGTAGGAAGTTGGGCAGCAAGATGTTTGTTCACATTGTATTTAAATTTTTGTATCTTGGCACACCCAGGGAAACAGTGAGCAGGAAGGGAATTCCAAAGGCAAGCGATCTTATATATAATGTCTATGAAAAATAGACTACTCTTGAACTGTCAGAATTATTGCCAATTTTGCACGTTGTATCTAAGTGTGCTTATCATTGAACGGTGATAAAACAAAGACTGTTGGATATTCATGACTGAAACTCGGTGGACAAGTCAGGCACAGACTGAAGTTTCCTTGAACCAAATATGGTTGGATTGCAGAAAGGATTGTGGATTTTATTAACGATTTCTTGAGTGGCATTTTTTTAGGGTCATCTTGTATTATGCTTTATAATGATGTGGTGATGACAAGGTGTGACGTGGCAAATCGACATTGGCCTATTTTTAAAAAGTATAAGCCTCGACTATCTTGAAGCGATTAGCTCCTAAAGAAACTGCCATTTTCTTTTCAATTTGTTTTGTTTGTTTTTCATAGTGGTGACAAGTCAAATTAGTCCACCATGCAAAAAATCCGCTGTATAAAAGACAATTTCTCACAATATAGGCGGCCATTTTCTGAGTGTTCAAGAAGAATTAAAAAAAATTTTTCTGCAGATTAATTTTTTTATTTTTTTAAAAATATCTCAAAATTATGATTAAACATAAACATTTTTCAGCAACTTAAAAACAACCCTCCATTAACCCCATTACTAACTCTAAGTCCAGATGGCAACGCCCCCCCCCCCATAAAAAGATGTTAGCTTGTATAATCTACTCTCTTTCTTTCTCAGTTCGCTAGGAGGGTTTTCTTTTAGGGGGAGGGGCTTGCCACTCGGACTTAGGGGCCAGTGGTAGGGTTAAGGGAAGGTATGAGTTTTTTTGTTTTGTTTTGTTTCTGAAATAAAATAAAAACTTTACAAAAATTAAATCAGTAATATTCATTTTCTTTTTACAAGTTTCAAAGATGGGGAGGGTGGGGAGATTCTATGGTTGATCAGTCGAGGGGTGTTTCGATTACGTTGGTTTTTAATTTACTAAGAAACAAATAATAAAATCAAACAGTATTGATTAAAAATGAAATTGAAATATATTAGAAACTAGTTCGCTATTTAATTCCTATTCGTTACTTGAAATCATTTAAACAAAACTAATCGAGAAGAAAAAGAAGACAAAACCCTCTCTCTCTCTCTCTCTCTCTCTATCGATAAGAAGACAAAACTAATCGATGAAAAGACGAAACTAATCGATAAGAAAAAGAAGACAAAACCCCTTCTCTCTCTCTCTCTCTAGTTTTTGTTTTGTTTTAATAATAATAATTATAATAGTATATTTATGTGCCTATATTAAAACTGAAAGAAATTCTTTCCTTTCTTTTTTATTATTGTCAGATATTATTGAGATTAAGCCTCTCTTTCTTTGCTCATAAAACTTCAATTTACATGCATGATTATTGAAGTAAGCCTGACACACGTACGTTCACTTTTATTAAATAGATTAAACATCATAAAATAGAATATTGCTAAAGAAATTGTTCTTTATACACTTTTGCGCAGTGGACTAATTTGACTCGCCACCGCTACCAAAAACAGACAAAACTAATCGCCAGCATGTAAAACAGACATTAAACCGATGATGATGATGCTGAGAGAGTAATCTTAATGAGGTAGTTTGGTCACACCCTGACCAATAAGGCTATTTGGCATAAGAATTTTTACCAGACCTTTTTATGGATCCATCCTGAGACATTTAGAAATCGCAGGCCAAAACGAGAGTTTCCAGACAGCCACAAAGTAAGAAGCCTACTGCTGCCACCTGTCGACTAGACACTCCGAACATGGCTGTCATCACTTGATGATATACAGCTCCCCAAAGAAGAAAGAACTATAAATTATTACAGGAGAGTCTTGTTGTTACATTATCTCCCCTCTCAGTGGAGGTCTAATGTCTCACACGTCTCACATGTCACAAAATCTGTGGACGTTCAAAAACATACCGCAGCGTATCTCCCACGTTCAACTACAGCGTATCTCCGTGACCATTCCACGATCGTCTCCAGGTGTGAATTTTCACTGGAATTAAAATTGAACACAAAACACGCTGACACTTGATGTTTAGTTAATAACAAGGTTTATTCAAAGCACAGAACTGAAACTTTGCATGCTGTGTGTGTAAGAGAGAGAGAGAGAGAGAGAGAAAAAGAGAGAGAGAGAGATTTCACTACATCAGTCGACCGACGCGTGCTGTCCACGTCTCTGGGGGCAGCACACAAAAACATGTCTTCTCTCATTCAAGTCTCACCGGATAAGGGTGAGGAAGAGGTCCTTGCCCGGAAGTCACGTGGTTTGTATAACTTCCATTCGGTGTCCCCTTCCGACCCCCCCAACCTCCCCCCCCCCCGACCCCTAAACTTTTCCATTAACATGACTGCTATGATGTAACATTGTAATTTACATTATATAAATCAATCCGCTAATAACTACTAGATGTACCCAATCTTTGCTTTAACGTCCGTTTTACATGTTGACTTCTTCCAAACTAACCTATCTCTGGCCAGGTCATTATTTAAATTGCCTAACTTTAAATGCAACATATTTCTTTTTGGAAATCATTTCCTTAGTTGAGGCAAAATGTTTGTAGACCGAATGCCCTTCTTGGTGTTAACCCGGTGAGGTTATTGCCTACCAAAGAGTGCTTCACCTGTCCTTAAATTTATCCTAGTAACAAATGTATTACCTGTACACCGGTCACACCAAAGAATATTATACCTCGTTTCTCTTTTTACACAACCAAGTATGGAATCCTACACATGTCACCGTTGAGTAATTTCGTGCATCCATACATTATTATGAGGATGTGTATGAATTCGATCAGGTGAGATCCAAAATGGTCAGAGTTTTGCCATTCCTTTGACAAATCATGTCTTCAATATGAATGAGAGCCACATCTTATGTATAAAGTAGAGCCACCCTATTTGCTGTTTCTTTGACGTCGTGAAGTGATTCTACTTTTCTCTCCCTTTTTATTATTAGGCCTTCTACAAATCCACACAACAAACACCTAACTACTCTAGCAGTGGTTCTCAACTTTTATTATCCCGTGAACCCTTTCATCATGTATCAGAATGATATCCCCCCACTTTAAAAAAATGCCTGACTCAAAATGTGCATTCAAAATAATATGCATATAATACTGATAAATGTTTGTTTTCTTTGATATTAGTACATAACTTTTATATACATAAGTTAACTTTATGATGTAGTTTTATGCATTTAATACCAGTTTAACATATTAAAACTTAAATAAAAGTAGTTTTTATATTAATAATTAATTACTTAACAGCCCAAAATGAAGAGAAAAAAAAGTAGTTTACTGAAATATATTCATTCACAAAAATAGCAGGAAACAAATTAGAATATCAAAGAGAAAAAGAGCCGAATATTATAGATAAGTGCTGAACCTGTCTGATATTTGTAAACAACATTTGCTGGATGTTGCTGCTGCTGTTGCTGCTGCTGCTGCTGCTGCTGCTGCTGCTGTTGCTGCTGCTGCTGCTGCTGCTGCTGCTGTTGCTGCTGCTGCTGCTGTTGCTGTAGCCGCTGTTGTTTTTGTTGTTAAGCAAGTCGAACTTCTGCATCGAGTTCACAAAGATCGTGCCTCCAGATTGTCTGGCCTTTATGAAGCCCTCCTTGTTATTCGGGGCTATTTGTTAACCTGCACGATTGTAGGGTTTACAACCCCCCCCCCGACACTGAGAGCAGCAAGGTTCAGCAGTTGCATGCGAAGTCGAGGAAGGTTTGGTCTAGAATACACAAAGCAACGTTGCACCTTTCACTCTACTGATTTGCGGTTCCCAACCTGACACGTCTTTGCTTGCTACATGCAGAGGCAGAGACGACCAGAGGATGACGGATCCTGATCTTGACTTCTCCTGGATTTTCACCAGAGCCTTGTTAGCTATGTTACGACATTAATACCATTAGGTGCTGAACCTGTCTGCCAAGAGTGGCCCTGCCAGGAACCGGTGTTTCAGACAACATAGCTCTGACACTATGACGTTACCACCGCTCCTACGTCCAGACAAGAAAGCTAAGATAAATTGGCCAAAGAGCAATGATGTAATGAACTACGAAACCTTGGATGTAGAAGTGCCAAAAATCGCAAAAATGGCAAAAATCGCAGCATGCTGTAAAGGAAGCATTGAGCTAAAGCTGGAGAAATTAGCAGAAATCATCTATGAACAATGGATGAGAACGGTTTGGAGGGTTTTTTGGGTTTTTTTTTTTAACATAGTTCACCCCAAACAAGGCAGGCCGCCACTGTAGACGTAAAGGGGCCACTGAGAAAAAAAGGGAGAAGGTTTGGGTGAGATCAACCTAAATTGGGATCTGCACAGCGAGATGTCTGTTTACATTAGTTTTAAATTTCTGCATGTCAGTACCGTCGGGGAAACAGAGGACAGGGAGGGAGTTCCAGAGGCCAGCAGCACGAGGAAAGAAGCTATTTGACTAGAAAGCTCTCCGGCATCTGGGGACCTCCAAAGTGAATGGATGGGATTTAATTGATTGTCGAGTTGGTCTAGTGAATTCACGTCGAGGGGACGAGAAAGAATTGGCAAAATGAAGGGAAGCTAGTCAACCATCAAGGATGGAAATAAAAATCGCAGGGATAATGAAAAAGAAAAGGGCATTAAGACACAATCAACTGAAAGAGAAATGGTTGGGTTGAAACAACTTTATGAAGATGTAAAGGGGTTAGGGTTAGGGTTAGGGAAGAAATGAAGAAAGTCAGGAGAAGGAAAAGAGGACAGCGCAGGAAACAGTTTGTAAAAAAAATCATACAAGTTTGTTAAGGGCTTGTTCACAGAGAGTAAGAACGGAAAGTTTGAAAGTTCCAAGGAAGAATCGGAGGAGCATCTGAAAAGAACATATTGCGATGAAAACAGGAGAGGATATACCGTTGCCGCGAGGTGTTAGATAACTTACCAGACCAGGCGTGATGTTTAAAGTAAGCGAAATCAAGAAAAGAGAAGTTAGAAGGATTAAGATTAGGGTTAGGTGGAGTGTTTAGTGTTAGGGTTAGGTGGAGTGTGGTTAGGGTTAGGGTTAGGGTAAGGGTTAGAGTTAGGGTTAGGTGGAGTGTGGTTAGGGTTAGGGTTAGGGTAAGGGTTAGAGTTAGGGTTAGGTGGAGTGTGGTTAGGGTTAGGGTTAGGGTAAGGGTTAGAGTTAGGGTTAGGTGGAGTGTGGTTAGGGTTAGGGTTAGGGTAAGGGTTAGAGTTAGGGTTAGGTGGAGTGTGGTTAGGGTTAGGGTTAGGGTTAGGGTTAGGGTTAGGTGGAGTGTGGTTAGGGTTAGGGTTAGGTGGAGTGTGG
>OY744522.1:18708199-18858199 GCA_963556195.1 Sepiola atlantica | reverse complement strand
AAAATTGAGTAAGGCTGCGTGTCAGCAGCAGCAGTTCAATGGAGTTTTTAGGAGGGGGGAAGGGATGAGTTGGTTGAAAATGAGTTTATTATTTTTAGCCTTGAAAGAAAGATATTGTCTGAGTCATCGTGTCAAAACGAGCATAGGGGCCGATGGTCGATGGAGTGGAGGGAGGGTGGGGCGAATGTCTGAACTCATTGCCACGTTTCGACTTAAAAAGGAAGGAAGAGGAAAAATAAACTTCAATGTGAATGTAATCGCGTGAAAAGTGTTAGAGGCGCAAATTATGATTTTTTTCTTCTTTTCATTTAACGTCACTTTTCCCTTGTTCAGGTGTCAGACGTTTAATGTTATTACACAAACTCACTCTCCACTTCTCACGGTTCAACGGGTCAGCTGTCTCCAAATTCCACTCTGTGCGATCCTGTCTAATCACTTGCTTCCAAGTTTCCCTTGGCTGGACAATCATCCTGCGATTTAAGGCATCCATGCTTTTACAATCGTTTATCCAGAAGGATGAACGCTCCAGCATAACCGATTCATCCAAATCAAATGTAGTGCTTTCAGCCAATCCTCTTATTTAAATCCATATTTGAAAATTCATTTAATTCATTTTATTTTTAAACTTTTGTTCACCGCAAACAAGGTATGTTTGCCACTGAGACGTTAGGAGCTACTATAAATTAAGAGTCAGATTTATAGGGAGCATCCTAAGTGGGGAGTTGTGCAGCTAGATGTTTGTTCACATTACATTTAAATTTCTGCATGTTGGTAGACTCGAGGAAACAGGGAGCAGGGAGGGAGTTCCAGAGGCTGGCAGCACGAGGAAATAAGCTATTGGGGTAAAAGGCTCTCTGGCATCTGGGGACCTCCACAGTGAATAGATGGGACTTAGCTAATTGTCGGGTTCGTCTAGTGTATTTATGTCGAGGGGCACCAGAGCAGCAAGTTCATCAAAGCACAATCCATTGAAGTACTTGTAAAACAGGCACAAGTATGCAACATTGCAGCAATGGGACAGGGGCTGGAGCTTGGTGGATAGTAAGGGACCTATTAGGTTGGCAACTCTTTCTTGGACCTTGTCTAAGAGGGAGAGACTAGTGGATGATGCACCAGCCCAGATGTGGCAACAATACTCTATGCATGGGCAGATGGTGACTTTGTAGAAATACAGGATGATGTCAGGTGTGAGAAGTTTTCAAGCATGGTAGAGGGAACCCACCTTCTCTGCTGCAGCTTTGGCAATGTCTTCAATGTATTTGTTCCAATTCATGTTACCTGTAAATGTTAGGCTGAGAAGTTTGAATGATGAACTCTCAGGTAGGATGTTATTTGCCATGACAATCGGTGGTTGAAGAGGTTATTTGTAGTTATTGAAGGAAAGTAGCTTTGTCTTTGCAGCATTAAAAGTTACCAACCATTTGTGACCCCAATCGTCTACAGCCTGGAGGTCATTTTCTAAAGATTCAGCTATTGCCTTTGATATGTGCGCATTTGTTTTACCCACATGACGAGAGTAAAGCGTGGTGTCATCAGCATATATACCCATCTCATACACAATGTCATCAGGAAGGTCGTTTATAAAAATCAGAAATAGTAAAGGTCCAAGGATCAATCTCTGAGGTACACCCACATTATTGTATGGCGATCAATGACAACCTGGATTTTTCTTTTGATTAGGAAGGATCTAATTATATTAAATATTCGTCCAGAAATACCATATGAATTCATTTTTATGAGAAGACCTTCATGCTAGACTTTGTCAAAGGCTTTGGATATATTAACCGTTATCACCTTAGCTTTGCTTGCCTTGTCCAGTGTATGGTATATGCATTCAGAGATGACCGTTAGGATATCCGCAGTAAAACGGGCTTGCCTAAATCCATACTGTTGGTCAGAAAGAAGTCTAGCATTAACGAGGTGACGGACTATCGCTAGATTGATTAGAGATTCAAAGATTTTAGCAAAGAGAGGAAGGAGACTGATGGGGCGATAATTTTGAGGATAAGTTCTTTCACCAGAATTCTTGAATACTGGTTTCACAGAGATAATTTTCCAGCTATCAGGGAAGCAAAATTCAGTGAGGCATTTGTTATAGAGTTTGGAGAAGATAGGGGCCAGTTCAGCAGAGAATTTCTTTATTACTATTACTGGGATAAGATCACGTCCACATGTTTTAGAGGTGTCAAGGTTTTTTATGATATCCCAAACTTGGGAAGGGGTAATAATCAGGTCATGAAGTGTAGCTTTAGTCTACAATTGGAAATTTGGGAGGGAGTGGTTTGTGGAGTCCAAAGTGGAGTTCAAGGTGAACCGCTGGGCAAGTAATTTAGCCTTGTTGTTGTTGGATAGCGGGGGAATTGTTGATTTCCCATTGTTCACCACACTATATAGATTTTCCAGAAATTTCGAGTTCCTAATTTCTGTGACTCAATGCATTTTCTGATCATCTCGGTATACCTATTCACTTCATGAAGCGTCTCTGATGTGATCTCTGATTGATTCCTAATTAGTCCATTTGAAGTATCTCGTCATTTTGAGTAACGGCTAATCGGCTTGGAGTCGAGACTTTAAGTGATACCAATATCATTAAATAGATTTAAGACTATTACAATATTCAGCATTGATATGGCCATAAAAATATCACAAAAGGAGACTATTTTATGGTAACTGTTTCATACTCAGCCTCATGGGTAGTCATAAGTTGTGGAGTTGAAGAGAGTCAGAAGTTTTGGAAGGAGTCGGACTCAGAGTCGGAGTCAGAGTCAGACTCATAAAAATGCTAGGAGTCGAAGTCAGATTTTTTAGTCTCTGACGAATCAACAGACAATCTTTATACAGGAAGATTTTAAAATAAGAAGCCAGAGTAGGAGTCAGAGTCGGAGTCAGAGTCAGAGTCTCGCAGTTGGAGTCGGATTTTTTAATCTCAGAAAAATCAACAGACAGTCTGAATATTGGAAGATTTTAGAACTAGGAGTCGGAGTAGGAGTCTGAGTAGGAGTCTGAGTCTAATGTTTATGAATTCTAGGAGTCGGGGTCTGAATCGGAATTTTTGGAATCCTAGAAGTCAAAGTCGAAGTTGAAGTCGAACCTTATACCTTCTGACTCCGCAACGTTGGTCATAAGTATCAGCCTGAGTTAAAAACTCTCTGAGATATCTCTTGTAGCATTTTCCATATTCCATATATGATGGATGCCTGCTGCATATATAAATTCTGTTTTCTGGCATAAACCATTGCATCCTGAGTGCGTTCATGCATATACCAAGGCCCTTCCGTAAACATAGCTGGTAGAACATTTGTTACATTGCCACCATTCATTAGGGGATTCCATCAAATGAATGGAGCTCTCTAGCTTGAAGGCAAATGCTAAATTAAAGTCAATAATTTGCAAAGACCAAGAACAAAAGAAGTTCAAATAGTCACCACTGACTTGGTTACGTCAGCTGTAGTGGGTTTTTTTAGTCACAGAATATCCGGGATTCTATTGCACACCTCCATAGTTACCAGATCTCAGATTAGAGTTGGAGTCACTGGCATTGGTTTTGCAAGCTGCCAAACCCGACCGAACCGACTCTTATTCTATGAGTCTTATAGTCAGAGGGAGGGGGGGGGGGGCGATATTTCCGATACTAATTTTTTTTTTTTAATTTTCTACATAAATTTTCTTAAAAACATTTTTCATGCACATCTAATTTAAAGTGTAAAAAAATGCCAACAGTTCATTTATTTTTTTCTTACCATGTCTTACGAAAAGTAGCCCAGAAGAGCCTAAAAACAGCTGAAACAGCCAACTTAACAAAGAGCAACAGTGTGTAATCAATAATGTAACACCAAGCTATTTTCCAAGTCTTTCTCGGCCTGATTTTTCCTCGCTTACACCTCCATTGGGATGTGTGTACATCTGGTACATATTTTTTTCAACCAGAGCTTTATTTATTTTTATTTTTTTGTTACTAATAAGTGACCCTTTATTAAGGCCCAAAGGCCACTCGAAGACAAGAGTTAATGCTCAACAAGAATTTGTTTACATTGGACTTGAAAACGACTATGTTGTAGTCATCTGGGAAGCAGCCCGCGGTATTGTGTTCCACAGACGAGTAGTTCTAGAAAAGAAACTTTGCTCATTGAAGCTCCATTTAGTTTTAGGTTGACAGTGGTTGTAGCTAGACAAGTTTTTGTTGCGAATGTTTTACAGGTGGGAACCATGGATTGGAGCTACATCGAGCACCTACCATGAAAATAACGATAGAGCAGAAAAAGACTAGCAACATCTGTTCATACCACCATAGGCAGTTGTAACAATGCAGAGCTGGTTCCAGTCTGAGAAACTTCAGCCTTAATAGCATTCTGCTAGATAGTGGTGGGTGCAAAGAGTAGGAGGGCTCCCTGAAAGGGGGTAGGAGCCAAAACGGGAGTCGGAAGTGACGTCATGACAATGGGAGGCTTTGTCGACCTTCTTATTCCTGTCACCAGCAGAGTCAGACGTAAGAAGTGGTCGTCCCGCTAACCCTGACAATGAACACATGAGGCCAAAGTGATACTGTTATCTTTCTCAAATTCACCCTTGAGTCTCTTTCCCCTCCAACACAGAAATTCTGTCAAGTGTGTTATGTCGGAATAAACGGTTGAAAACCAATCTACGGCGTTCGTATACTTTTGTTCTGACAGCAATGGTAGTGATGATAGCAGCAGCGACGAACAGCTTGCAGCAATAATGGTGGTGAGGACAGCGATACTGATAACAGCTTAAAGTAATAATGGTTGTGACGGCAGCGATCACGGCGGACCAGACAGGCACCCATGTGCGTTGTCACAATAGCGTTGAAAAGCGAAAAGCTATGCCGCTAAGATAAGCAAGAATCCAAGAATTTTTTTGCATCCTCAGATGTAGCTGTTGTAAACTCGATCCCAAGTGACAAACGAGAATGAACGACAGATTAAGATGGAAAGAAGATCACAGAACTAATCTAAAATATTCTGAAACATAATATCAAATCCGTACAGACTGGCATGTGTTGGACGGCTTTAAGAAATTGACTTCCAAACTAATCTAACTCTGGTCAGGTCTTTATTTATCCCTCTTTCTCTCAAGTTCATTTTTATCACTTCTTCCCATGTTTTTCTTGGCCTTCCCCTGTCAACTGAACTTGCTACCTCAACTGTTCTACATCTATTGACCCAAGAACTCTCATCAATTCTTTCAAATGGCCATACCATCAAAGTCTCATGTTCTGCACACATCTCCCTATACTAGGTTGAAGCGGGTTATTCCACATGTTAGACTGGGAGTACTAAAACAGTATTTTAGTGTATGTACCCTAAGGCATTGGAGCAGGCTACCCAAGGAGGCAGTTAATACAGAATCAATAGACAACTTCAAGAAGAACCACGTGGACAAATATGTGAAGATGAGAGCTCACACAAGACAGTAGTACTCTTACTGTCCTTCAATCCACTACAATCTTTAGTGTGGAAAAAGGTGGAGTCAGTTAAATTCAGGTAAATTTAAACAAACCTAACTCATGTGTACTACACTGTATTAGTGTCTTATTCATGAATAGTTGAGTTATCTTCCCTTGTCGTGTATCGTGTAGTCATCAAAATAGTGTCTTTCAATGTTTCAAAAATTCGAAAATTGAAACTAAAAAGTAACTAAAAAAATTTTCTTCACCATCCATGTCAAAGAAAAAGATAAACAAAAACAATGACGTGATTAAAATAAAATATTTTATTAATCTTGGAGAATTATGGGAAGCAGCAGGAGCCAGCATCGACTCTTGATTGGACAAAAGCTCAAATAAGCCGTTTCTTTCAACCAATCACAAGCACGAATCTATTCACTTCCAAATTTCGCAAGTAGTAAACACAACGATATCACTTCCGCCCAAACCTTTTCCCGCGACTTATGAGCAATCATACTTTGTATGTCGTGTTGACAAGACATTATATCCCTTTCTTGCCTCTCGCCATGACTTGGACAAAAGATGAGATAAAAGACCTGAACTCAATCTTATTCATCAACTTCCATTTTACATGCTGGCATGTGTTGGACGGCTTTAAGAAATTGACTTCCAAACTAACCTATCTCTACCAGGTCTTTATTTATCCATCTTTCTCTCAAAACCATTTTTATCACTTCCTCCCATGCTTTACTAACCCTTCTCCTGTGAATTGGACCTGCTACCTCAACTATTCTACATCTATTAACCCAACACTCTCATCCATTCTTCTGCACGTTGCCATACCATCGAAGTCTACTCTTCTATACTGTCTCGATTTAATCTACCTCTGACGTCATCAGAACTTAGCTTGTCTTTAAGACTCACATTACACATCCATTTCATTTCATTTCCCACCATGCAATGCATGTCCTCAACCCTTCCATACATCATCATCATCACACTGCATACACATTCCTGATATACTCTTTCCTTGGTTGACAGTGGTAACGCTCTGCTGGTTAGTAATGACAGAAGTTCCCTGAACTTACTCCATTCACTACTAGCTAAATTAACAAATAGCAACGATGTCTATTAATGATGTAATCCTGCATTGTTTTGGCTTAACAGTATAAGCTGCTTCAACTTGACTCCACAACAAAAGATCCATGAATAAGCCAGCTGTCAACTAGGCAAACCAAAATGTCCTATTTAGTGGTGACAACGGCAGATTTTAAATAACAAAGACATACCACCTTTCCTATTCAGACCACCTCCACTTTATTTTTTGGGATAGCATAGATCTCACTGTCAAAGTCAAGGACAATAACTCGATTCATTATCTTCATTTTTATATGCTTCGGATTGTAGCATTACCTGCCCTTTCTCAATACATTTACATAGACACTCACCAGAGGACGTCAGACCCAAATTAAAAATTAAAAATTTTTTTTTTTATGATATTTCACCCCAAACAAGGCAGGACGCCACTGTAGACGTAAGGGGCTACTGAGAATTAGGGAGTAGGTTTAGGGTGTCATCCTAAGTTGGGAGCTGTGCAGCGAGATGGCTGTTTACATTAGTTTTAAACCTCTGCATGTTGGTACTGTCGGGGAAACAGGGGCAGGGAGGGAGTTCCAGAGGCCAGCAACCCGATTATCTCCCTTTTCATGATCGTGGTCAGCGTTACAATTTGTGATATAAAAAGCGTCGCACAGTTAATTCAGCCTCTTTTTCGTTGGATTGGCCTTGAAAGACACACCTCACCAGATCCCGTCTCCTTCTCCTTTTCATCCAGGTCTGGCCTTGATAAACACACCACATAAATGTATGTGTATGAAAGTTAAGGTGAGCCGTCGGTTTGAGACCATTAAATTAATTAAAATGACATTTAAATTCGACTAGAATAATCTCATCTTTTTTTTTATTAAGATCTGTTAATTGTAGTAATTAATATAATTTCCTTGTAATAATATAATCACAATTAACTTAAGTTTTTTAATCTTAAGGAGTTAAACAAAAATTTAAAAAAATGTTTTACATTCTCGTTGATTTTAAATAAATGAAATTAAAAAGAAAAATTGTCTTCTTAAAAATTAATTATAATCTACATGACGAAAGAAAAGGTAGACTGCTGATTTTAGACCATTTTTCGATTGTGTAGGTTTTAGCGTCGCAAATGCAGATTTCAATTTGGTACCGTTCTGCTGCGAAAGTTTTGTAAATAAAACTATGTATTTATAAGATTTTTTTGCTATGCATTAAAATAGATATTTAATGTACCATCCCCCTTTTCTTAAAATAAATCTTTCCCTACATTGAAAACCGACCTGTGTCTGACTTTACCCTCGTGAGGAGGCAAGTAATAGCAAAGGTTGTTTTTTATAAAAAATAAAAGTTCTAAAAAGATTTATAAATAAAATTATGTATTTTTAAAAAAATGTTTGTTTATACATTTTGCTTAAAAAGAAAAAGTTTATAAACTTTTTCTTTTTAAATCTCTAAAGTTTACAAGACAAAACGTTTTTGTAAATAGTTTTAGTTAAAAAAAAAAACCCGCGCATTTTTCATTAAAAAAGTGTTTTATTTAAAAAACAAAAAAAAAACAATGCATGATAGTTTAAATTTAAAAAAAAAAAGGTTTATTTACAAAACAAAAAATATGGTTTACAAAAAAAAAACTAAAAAAAGCTGCGAAGTGTGTGCAAGTATTGCTTATTTAATTTTTACCGGTAACAACCCAAATGCGTCCTTTTCATATTTGCTGATTCTGAGGTGCTTGAAATCAAATTGATCTGAAATGGGTTCGATTTTTAAACAAGTTATTTTAAGGTGCAGATGGAACGGGAAAAGGAGAGACTCCTTTGTTTTAGGAGCAGGAGACGCTCCCAAATTAGTGGAGCGACTAAAGCTCTGTAAATACATAGCAACACTTTGTGATCTTCCCAACTGACTGCAACATGGTCGTTTTAACAAATTCTTGGAGCACGTAGTGCAACGGGGAAATAGGTGCCTGGTTACTATAATACATCTCACAACAAGAACTCGTCTAGCTACAACCACTGTAAATAATTTCCTTTCTCCCTCTGCGTATCTAAAACTAAACGGAACTTCCATGAGCAGAGTTTCTTTCCAAGAACTATCCGTTTGTGGAACACAATACCACGGGGCTGCTTCCCAGCTGACTACAACATGGTCGTTTTCAAGTTCAATGTTAACAAATTCTTGTTGAGCAGTCGTCTTAAATAATCTAATTTCTGGCCAGTAACCCCCTTCGAGAGAGTGGGGGGGGGGGAGTTATTGCCGGTAAATGCTGACGAGTCTGTTTTGGGCTATTTTTTACCCAGCCAGAGTTCCCGATTGGAGGAGCTAATTTCCTCCACATTCCGTCCGTGTGCCACATCTTGATGCAGTGGTTCAAAAGTTATGAACGTTTTTCGATTTAAATTAAAAGAAATTAAAAGAAATCACAGTACTAAGGGCGATAACTAAGATTTTATTTAAAACAATTATCTCCCTTTTTATGTTTATTTTTTTTTTTTTTTTAATTTAAAACTATTGGGAGGCGATTTAGATTTCCATTAAAGAATGTGAGTACCATTTAATTCATCGAATTTCTGTCGCCACATACATTCGGCTAAATAGGAATTCATCATTTACACCAAAAGTGTTATCTCGACAGTAACGAGTTGCTGCCCCTGATCGCCCGTGATAAATAAGAAAATGACGTCATTTTGTGAATCGCTGAAAAAATTTGAATCTTATATAAATACTAGCGGGGCTACCCGGCGTTGCTCGGGGTCATAAAAACATATATTTGAAGAAAGATCGTGTGTGTAACATCTTTATATTCAAACTTCTATGTCCGCCCCCTCTCTCTATAGCCGTCTCTTTATCTGCTACCTTTCTCTTTCCTGGTCGCCCCATTTCGCCGCTACTTTCTAATTTTGCCTTTTGCAAAAGCTGTTTCTTCCCCACCATTTTTCCTATTGCCCAGGGTAATAGTATGACATATTTCTATAAAAAGTAACACCTCTATCTGCGCCTTCCATATAGGTACTTATCTCCACCCCGGTGTTCATACTATATACGTATCTATCATCACCCCGGTGCGCATACTATATACGTACCTATCGCCGCCCCAGTGCACATACTATATACGTACCTATCGCCGCCCCGGTGCAGATACTATTTAAGTACCTATCGCCGCCCCGTTGCGAATGCTAAATAGTACCTATCGTTGCCCCGGTGTGAATGCTAAATACATACCTATTGCGCCCCGGTGTGCATGCTACATAAGTACCTATCGCTGCCCTAGTGCGAATACTAAAGACATACCAATTGCGCTCCGGTGTGCATGCTACATAAGTACCTATCACTGCCCTAGTGCGAATAATTAATATGTACATATTGCCGCTTTGGTGTGAATGCTAAATACGTACCTATCGCCGGCCCAGTGCGAATGCTAAATACGTACCTATAGCCGCCCTGGTGCGAATGCTAAATACGTACCTATAGCCGCCCCAGTGCGAATGCTAAATACGTACCTATCACCACTACGGTGCGAATGCGAAATACATACCTTTCGCCGCCCCAGTACGCATGCAATATATGTACTGATCGCCGCCGCAGAGCGCATGCTATGTACGTACTTATTGCTGCCCGTGTGTACATGCTATATACGTAGCTATCGCCACCCCTGAATTCTGAATACGTACCTATCGCCGCCCTGGTGTGGAAGCTAAATACGTACATATCGCCGCCCCGGTGCGAATGCTAAATACATACCTATCGCCGCCCCGGTGTGAATTAAAAATACGTACCTATTGCCGCCCCGGTGTGAATTCTAAATACGTACCTATCGCCGCCCCGGTGCGGAAGCTAAATACGTACATATCGCTGCCCCGGTGCGGAAGCTAAATACATACCTATCGCTGCCCCGGTGTGAATGCTAAATACGTACCTATCGCCGCCCCGGTGTGAATTTTAAATATGTACCTTTCGCCGCCCGGTGTGAATTTTAAATATGTACCTTTTGCCGCCCCTGTGCGCATGCTATATACGTACCTATCGCCGCCCCGGTGCGCGTGCTATATATGAACCGATCGCTTCCTCAGTGCGCATGCTAAATACATACCTATCACTGCCCCGGTGTGCATACTATATACGTACTTATTACCGCCCATGTGCACATGCTATATAAGTACCTATCACCACTGCTGAATGCTAAATAAGTACCTATCGCCGCCCCGGTGTGGAAGCTAAATACAGACATATCGCCGCCCCTAAATTTGGGCAGACCCTAAAAAATTTGGCCTGACCCCTAAAATTTTCCCCGTCCCCTAAATCTCTCCAGCCTCTAATTTTTCACTCTCCCCCAACCATGAGAAATATTTTGACTTCAAAACAAAAAAAAAACAAAAAAATTTGGCCTGACCCCTAAAAAGTTCGTCCTGACCCCTAAAATTTTCCCCGACCCCTAAATCTCTCCAGCCCCCTAATTTTTCACTCTCTTACAACCATTAGATATATTTTGACTTCAAAACAAAAAAAAAAAAAAAAATTTGGCCTGACCCCTAAAAAGTTCGTCCTGACCCCTAAAATTTTCCCCGACCCCCAAATCTCTCCAGCCCCCTAATTTTTCACTCTCCCCCAACCCTGAGAAGTATTTTGACTTCAAAACAAAAAAAAACAAAAAAAACAAAAAAATTTGGCCTGACCCCTAAAAAGTTCGTCCTGACCCCTAAAATTTTCCCCGACCCCTAAATCTCTCCAGCCCCTAATTTTTCACTCTCCCCCAACCATGAGATATATTTTGACTTCAAAACAAAAAAAAAACAAAAAAATTTGGCCTGACCCTAAAAAGTTCGTCCTGACCCCTAAAATTTTCCCCGACCCCTAAATCTCTCCAGCCTCATAATTTTTCACTCTCCCCCAACCCTGAGAAATATTTTGACTTCAAAACAAAAAAAAACAAAAAAATTTGGCCTGACCCCTAAAAAGTTCGTCCTGACCCCTAAAATTTTCCCCGACCCCTAAATCTCTCCAGCCCCCTAATTTTTCACTCTCCTCCAACCATGAGAAATATTTTGACTTCAAAACAAAAAAAAACAAAAAAATTTGGCCTGACCCCTAAAAAGTTCGTCCTGACCCCTAAAATTTTCCCCGATCCCTAAATCTCTCCAGCCCCCTAATTTTTCACTCTCCTCCAACCATGAGAAATATTTTGACTTCAAAACAAAAAAAAACAAAAAAATTTGGCCTGACCCCTAAAAAGTTCGTCCTGACCCCTAAAATTTTCCCCGACCCCTAAATCTCTCCAGACCCCTAATTTTTCACTCTCCCCCAACCATGAGAAATATTTTGACTTCAAAACAAAAAAAAACAAAAAAATTTGGCCTGACCCCTAAAAAGTTCGTCCTGACCCCTAAAATTTTCCCCGACCCCTAAATCTCTCCAGCCCCCTAATTTTTCACTCTCTTACAACCATTAGATATATTTTGACTTCAAAACAAAAAAAAACAAAAAAATTTGGCCTGACCCCTAAAAAGTTCGGCCTGACCCCTAAAATTTTCCCCGACCCCTAAATCTCTCCAGCCCCCTAATTTTTCACTCTCCCCCAACCCTGAGAAATATTTTGACTTCAAAACAAAAAAAAACAAAAAAAAAGAAAAAAATTTGGCCTGACCCCTAAAAAGTTCGTCCTGACCCCTAAAATGTTCCCCAACCCCTAAATCTCTCCTGCCCCCTAATTTTTCACTCTCCTCCAACCATAGGAAATATTTTGACTTCAAAACAAAAAAAAAACAAAAAATTTGGCCTGACCCCTAAAAAGTTCGTCCTGACCCCTAAAATTTTCCCCGACCCCTAAATCTCTCCAGCCCCCTAATTTTTCACTCTCCCCCAACCCTGAGAAATATTTTGACTTCAAAACAAAAAAAAACAAAAAAAAAGAAAAAAATTTGGCCCTAAATCTCTCCTGCCCCCTAATTTTTCACTCTCCCCCAACCCTGAGAAATATTTTGACTTCAAAACAAAAAAAAACAAAGAAAAACAAAAAAATTTGGCCTGACCCCTAAAAAGTTCGTCTTGACCCCTAAAATTTTCCCCGACCCCTAAATCTCTCCAGCCCCCTAATTTTTCACTCTCTTACAACCATTAGATATATTTTGACTTCAAAACAAAAAAAAACAAAAAAATTTGGCCTGACCCCTAAAAAGTTCGTCTTGACCCCTAAAATTTTCCCCGACCCCTAAATCTCTCCAGCCCCCTAATTTTTCACTCTCTTACAACCATTAGATATATTTTGACTTCAAAACAAAAAAAAACAAAAAAATTTGACCTGACCCCTAAAAAGTTCGTCCTGACCCCTAAAATTTTCCCCGACCCCTAAATCTCTCCAGCCCCCTAATTTTTCACTCTCCCCCAACCATGAGATATATTTTGACTTCAAAACAAAAAAAAAACAAAAAAATTTGGCCGGACACCTAAAAAATTTGGCCTGACCCCTAAAATTTTCCCCTACCCCCTAATCTCTCCAGCCCCCCCAACTTTTTTTTTCAGTGTCCCACAACCCTGAGAATTATTTTAAGTTCAAAAAAAGAAAAAAAAAAAAATTTGGCCGGACCCCTAAAATTTTTCCCGACCCCCTAATCTCTCCAGCCCCCCCCCCCCCCCAACTTTTTTTTTCATTGTCCCACAACCCTGAGAATTATTTTAAGTTCAAATAAAGAAAAAAAAAAATTTGACCGGACCCCTAAAAAATTTGGCATGACCCCTAAAAATAATCTCTTTATTATAGATACAAATAAATGCACATTGGCCTTTATTATAGATGTAAATAAATGCACATTGGTCTTTATTATAGATACAAATAAATGCACATTGGTCTTTATTATAGATGCAAATAAATGCACATTGGCCTTTATTATAGATACAAATAAATGCACATTGGTCTTTATTATAGATACAAATAAATGCACATTGGTCTTTATTATAGATTTGCTTAATATCCCCCCCCAAGAAAAAGTTTGGCCTGAGGCGCTCACACCGGCGAATGCCGTCACCCCCCCTCAATTTGGCATGAAAGGAGGAGGTAATGCCTATCATGATAACGGAAGGGAGTGAGAGGAATATTAGCGTCTATTAAAAGGTTGTAGTGTGAGTGAATTTATTCCCGCCACTTTGCATTATTTTTCAAATTATCTGCCACTCTCTGACGTCATGATGACCTGATATAACCGGACACAATTTAGGGCAAGACTGGGTACATCCGGCAAGGGATTATGGGACAGGTGCGG
This sequence comes from Sepiola atlantica, assembly GCA_963556195.1. Classification (NCBI taxonomy): domain Eukaryota; kingdom Metazoa; phylum Mollusca; class Cephalopoda; order Sepiida; family Sepiolidae; genus Sepiola; species Sepiola atlantica. Next base: position 18,844,459 of record OY744522.1, on the reverse strand, counting down.
ATGTGATTGAGCAACCCTTGTTTCACTACACACTCTTAACGTAGGATTCCTATGTTGTTATTGATGCAACCGGACAGAAGTTATTGGATGATCTGATACAACCGGACACAATTTAGGGCAAGACCGGGTACATCCGGCCAGGGATTATGGGATGTTTACAATGACTCTGCATTTTTATCGGATTAGTACATAAATACATTAGATTATTTCGAATTTACTACATACTAGCGGGGCTACCCGGCGTTGCTCGGGGTCATAAAAACATATATTTGAAGAAAGATCGTGTGTGTAACATCTTTATATTCAAACTTCTATGTCCGCCCCCTCTCTCTATAGCCGTCTCTTTATCTGCTACCTTTCTCTTCCCTGGTCGCCCCATTTCGTCGCTACTTTCTAATTTTGCCTTTTGCAAAAGCTGTTTCTTCCCCACCATTTCCCCTATTGCCCAGGGTAATAGTATGACATATTTCTAGTAAAAGTAACACCTCTATCTGCGCCTTCTATATAGGTACTTATCTCCACCCCGGTGTTCATACTATATACGTATCTATCATCACCCCGGTGCGCATACTATATACGTACCTATCGCCGCCCCAGTGCACATACTATATACGTACCTATCGCCGCCCCGGTGCAGATACTATTTAAGTACCTATCGCCGCCCCGTTGCGAATGCTAAATAGTACCTATCGTTGCCCCGGTGTGAATGCTAAATACATACCTATTGCGCCCTGGTGTGAATGCTAAATACATACCTATTGCGCCCCGGTGTGCATGCTACATAAGTACCTATCGCTGCCCTAGTGCGAATAATTAATATGTACATATTGCCGCTTTGGTGTGAATGCTAAATACGTACCTATCGCCAGCCCAGTGCGAATGCTAAATACGTACCTATAGGCGCCCTGGTGCGAATGCTAAATACGTACCTATAGCCGCCCCGGTGCGAATGCTAAATACGTACCTATGACCACCATGGTGCGAATGCGAAATACATAACTTTCGCCGCCCCGGTGCGCATGCTATATATGTACTGATCGCCGCTGCAGAGCGCATGCTATGTACGTACTTATTGCTGCCCATGTGTACATGCTATATACGTAGCTATCGCCACCCCTGAATTCTGAATACGTACCTATCGCCGCCCTGGTGTGGAAGCTAAATACGTACATATCGCCGCCCCGGTGCGAATGCTAAATACATACCTATCGCCGCCCCGGTGTGAATTCTAAATACGTACCTATCGCCGCCCCGGTGTGAATTCTAAATACGTACCTATCGCCGCCCCGGTGCGGAAGCTAAATACGTACATATCGCCACCCTGGTGTGAATGCTAAATACATACCTATCGCCGCTCCTGTGTGAATGCTAAATACGTACCTATCGCCGCCCCGGTGTGAATTTTAAATATGTACCTTTCGCCGCCCGGTGTGAATTTTAAATCTGTACCTTTCGCCGCTCCTGTGCGCGTGCTATATACGTACCTATCGCTGCCCCGGTGCGCGTGCTATATATGAACCGATCGCTATATAAGTACCTATCACCACCGCTGAATGCTAAATAAGTACCTATCGCCGCCCCGGTGTGAAAGCTAAATACGTACATATCGCCGCCCCTAAATTTGGGCAGACCCCTAAAAAATTTGGCCTGACCCCTAAAAATTTCCCCGACCCCTAAATCTTTCCAGCCCTTTAATTTTTCACTCTCCCCCAACCATGAGATATATTTTGACTTCAAAACAAAAAAAAACAAGAAAATTTGGACTGACCCCTAAAAAGTTCCGCCTGACCCCTAAAATTTTCCCGACCCTAAATGTCTCCAGCTCCCTAATTTTTCACTCTCCCCCAACCATGAGAAATATTTTGAGTTCAAAACCAAAAAAAAGAAAAAAATTTGGCCTGACCCTAAAAAGTTCGTCCTGACCCCTAAAATTTTCCCCGACCCCTAAATCTCTCCAGCCCCCTAATTTTTCACTCTTCCCCAACCATGAGAAATATTTTGACTTCAAAACCAAAAAAAACAAAAAAATTTGGCCTGCCCCCTAAAAAGTTCGTCCTGACCCCTAAAATTTTCCCCGACCCCATAATCTCTCCAGCCCCCTAATTTTTCACTCTCCCCCAACCCTGAGAAATATTTTGAGTTCAAAACCAAAAAAAAAGAAAAAAATTCGGCCTGACCCCTAAAAAGTTCGTCCTGACCCCTAAAAATTTCCCCGACCCCTAAATCTCTCCAGATACCCTAATTTTTCACTCTCCCCCAACCATGAGAAATATTTTGACTTCAAAACAAAAAAAAACAAAAAAATTTGGCCTGACCCTTAAAATGTTCGTCCTGACCCCTAAATCTCTCCAGCCCCCTAATTTTTCACTCTCCCCCAACCCTGAGAAATATTTTGAGTTCAAAACCAAAAAAAACAAAAAAATTTGGCCTGACCCCTAAAATTTTCCCCGACCCCTAAATCTCTCCAGATCCCTTAATTTTTCACTCTCCCCCAACCATGAGATATATTTTGAGTTCAAAACCAAAAAAAACAAAAAAATTTGGCCTGCCCCCTAAAAAGTTCCGCCTGATCCCTAAAATTTTCCCCGACCCCTAAATCTCTCCAGCCCCCTAATTTTTCACTCTCCCTCAACCCTGAGAAATATTTTGAGTTCAAAACCAAAAAAAAAGAATAAAATTCGGCCTGACCCCTAAAAAGTTCGTCCTGACCCCTAAAATTTTCCCCGACCCCTAAATCTCTCCAGCCCCCTAATTTTTCACTCTCCCCCAACCCTGAGAAATATTTTGAGTTCAAAACCAAAAAAAAACAAAATAATTTGGCCTGACCCCTAAAAAGTTCCGCCTGACCCCTAAAATTTTCCCCGACCCCTAAATCTCTCCAGATCCCTTAATTTTTCACTCTCCCCCAACCATGAGAAATATTTTGAGTTCAAAACAAAAAAAAACAAAAAAATTTGGCCTGACCCCTAAAATTTTCCCCGACCTCTCAATCTCTCCAGCCCCTAATTTTTCACTCTCCCTCAACCCTGAGAAATATTTTGAGTTCAAAACCAAAAAAAAACAAAAAAATTTGGCCTGACCCCTAAAAAGTTCTGCCTGACCCCTAAAATTTTCCCCGACCGCTAAATCTCTCCAGATCCCTTAATTTTTCACTCTCCCCCAACCATGAGAAATATTTTGAGTTCAAAACCAAAAAAAACAAAAAAATTTGGCCTGCCCCCTAAAAAGTTCCGCCTGACCCCTAAAATTTTCCCCGACCCCTAAATCTCTCCAGATCCCTTAATTTTTCACTCTCCCCCAACCATGAGAAATATTTTGAGTTCAAAACCAAAAAAAACAAAAAAATTTGGCCTGACCCCTAAAAAGTTCCGCCTGATCCCTAAAATTTTCCCCGACCCCTAAATCTCTCCAGCCCCCTAATTTTTCACTCTCCCCCAACCCTGAGAAATATTTTGAGTTCAAAACCAAATAAAAAGAAAAAAATTCGGCCTGACCCCTAAAAAGTTCGTCCTGACCCCTAAAATTTTCCCCGACCCCTAAATCTCTCCAGATCCCTTAATTTTTCACTCTCCCCCAACCCTGAGAAATATTTTGAGTTCAAAACCAAAAAAAAAAAAACAAATTTGGCCTGACCCCTAAAAAGTTCCGCCTGACCCCTAAAATTTTCCCCGACCCCTATATTTCTCCAGATCCCTTAATTTTTCACTCTCCCCCAACCATGAGAAATATTTTGACTTCAAAACAAAAAAAAACAAAAAAATTTGGCCTGACCCCTAAAAAGTTCGTCCTGACCCCTAAAATTTTCCCCGACCTCTCAATCTCTCCAGCCCCCTAATTTTTCACTCTCCCCCAACCCTGAGAAATATTTTGAGTTCAAAACCAAAAAAAAACAAAAAAATTTGGCCTGACCCCTAAAAAGTTCCGCCTGACCCCTAAAATTTTCCCCGACCCCTAAATCTCTCCAGATCCCTTAATTTTTCACTCTCCCCCAACCATGAGAAATATTTTGAGTTCAAAACCAAAAAAAACAAAAAAATTTGGCCTGCCCCCTAAAAAGTTCCGCCTGATCCCTAAAATTTTCCCCGACCCCTAAATCTCTCCAGCCCCCTAATTTTTCACTCTCCCCCAACCCTGAGAAATATTTTGAGTTCAAAACCAAAAAAAAAGAAAAAAATTCGGCCTGACCCCTAAAAATTTCTGCCTGACCCCTAAAAATTTCCCCGACCCCTAAATCTCTCCAGATACCCTAATTTTTCACTCTCCCCCAACCATGAGAAATATTTTGACTTCAAAACAAAAAAAAACAAAAAAATTTGGCCTGACCCTTAAAATGTTCGTCCTGACCCCTAAAATTTTCCCCGACCCCTAAATCTCTCCAGCCCCCTAATTTTTCACTCTCCCCCAACCCTGAGAAATATTTTGAGTTCAAAACCAAAAAAAACAAAAAAATTTGGCCTGCCCCCTAAAAAGTTCGTCCTGATTCCTAAAATTTTCCCCGACCCCTAAATCTCTCCAGCCCCCTAATTTTTCACTCTCCCCCAACCCTGAGAAATATTTTGAGTTCAAAACCAAAAAAAACAAAAAAATTTGGCCTGACCCCTAAAAAGTTCGTCCTGACCCCTAAAATTTTCCCCGACCCCTAAATCTCTCCAGCCCCCTAATTTTTCACTCTCCCCCAACCCTGAGAAATATTTTGAGTTCAAAACCAAAAAAAAAACAAAAAAATTTGGCCTGACCCCTAAAATTTTCCCCGACCCCTAAATCTCTCCAGCCCCCTAATTTTTCACTCTCCCCCAACCCTGAGAAATATTTTGAGTTCAAAACCAAAAAAAAAACAAAAAAATTTGGCCTGACCCCTAAAATTTTCCCCGACCCCTAAATCTCTCCAGATCCCTTAATTTTTCACTCTCCCCCAACCATGAGAAATATTTTGAGTTCAAACCAAAAAAAAAGAAAAAAATTTGGCCTGACCCCTAAAAAGTTCGTCCTGACCCCTAAAATTTTCCCCGACCCCTAAATCTCTCCAGCCCCCTAATTATTCACTCTCCCCCAACCCTGAGAAATATTTTCAGTTCAAAACAAAAAAAAACAAAAAAATTTGGCCTGACCCCTGAAAAGTTCGGATTGACTCCTAAAATTTTCTCTGACCCCTCAATGTCTCCAGCCCCCTACTCCCAACTAAGTTTTCACTCTCTCCCAACCCTGCGAAATATTTTGAGTTCAAAACAAAAAATGTCATTTAACATGTATAAAAATATTAGTGAAAACAATGGCGGTGCATAATTATTTCTCTTCTTACTTTACTTATTGAGACGTTATTTAACATGTATACAAATATTAGTGAAAACAATGGCGGAGCATAATTATTTCTCTTCTTACTTAACTTCTTGAGACGTTATTTAATATGTATACAAATATTAGTGAAAACAATGGCGGAGCATAATTATTTCTCTTCTTACTTTACTTCTTGAGAAGTTATTTTATATGTATACAAATATTAGTGAAAACAGTAGTGGAGCATAATTATTTCTCTTCTAACTTTACTTATTGAGACGTTATTTAACATGTATACAAATATTAGTGAAAACAATGGCGGAGCATAATTATTTCTCTCCTTACTTAACTTCTTGAGACGTTATTTAATATGTATACAAATATTAGTGAAAACAATGGGGGAGCATAATTATCTCTTTTCTTACTTTACTTATTGAGACGTTATTTAACATGTATACAAATATTAGTGAAAACAGTGGCGGAGCATAATTATTTCTATTCTTACTTTATTTATTGAGATGTTTTTTAATATGTATACAAATATTAGTGAAAACGATGGTGGAGCATAATTATTTCTCTTTTTACTTTACTTATTGAGACGTTATTTAACATGTATAAAAATATAAGTGAAAACAATGGTGGAGCATAATTATTTTTCTTCTTACTTTACATATTGAGACGTTATTTAATATGTATACACATTTTAGTGAAAACAGTGGTGGAGCATAATTATTTTTCTTCTTACTTCACTTATTTAGACGTTATATCATATGTATACAAATATTAGTGAAAACAATGGTGGAGCATAATTATTTTTCTTCTTACTTTACTTATTGAGACGTTATTTAATATGTATACAAATATTAGTGAAAACAGTGGTGGAGCATAATTATTTTTCTTCTTACTTTACTTATTGAGACGTTATTTAATATGTATACAAATATTAGTGAAAACAATGGTGGAGCATAATTATTTATTACTTTAATTTTACTGATACTACACTAACTTCACACCTCTCAAAAAGAAGGAGGTTATACCTGGGAGGATGGTATCATGTCAACAGAAGAAATGCAGTTAGGATTAAGCAACCCTGGCTTCACTACAAACTCGTGTTAAAAAAAGTGCCGTTATTGATTAAGCAACCCTGGCTTCACTGTGGATTCATGTTCAAAAAAGTGCCGTTAGGAATTAAGCAACCCTTGCTTCACTATGGACTCATGTTCAAAAAAATGCCGTTAGAGATTAAGCAACAGTTGCTTCAATAAAAACTTATGTTTCGTTGGGATAAGGCAACCCGTGCTTCACTATAAACTCATGTTCAAAAAAGTGCCGTTAGGGATTTCCTCTGACGTCATTTCCTGCTAAAATCGTGACTTTGCATTATGCCGACAATCCCCCATCTCCAAATTTGGCCTGAGGCGCACCACCGGCGAATCCGACACTCCACCAAATTCGACCTGAGTCGCTCACACCGGCGAATGCCGACACTCCCCCAAATTCGGCCTGAGGCGCTCATACTGGCGAATGCCGACACTCCTCCCCGAATTTCGCCTGAGGCGCCCCACCGCCGAATGCCGACACTCACCCTCCCCATATTTGGCCTGAGGCGCCCCACCGCCGAATACCGATACCCCCCCCTCTTCCCCAAATTTCTCCTGAGGCGCTCACACCGGCGAATGCCAGCACCCCCCACACCCACCCCAAGTTTTCAATATGTATACAATATGTATAGAAATATTAGTGAAAACAATGGGGGAGCATACAAATATTAGTGAAAACAGTGGGGGAGCATAATTATTTATTACTTTAATTTTACTGATACTACACTAACTTCACACCTCTCAAAAAGGAGGAGGTAATACCTAGGAGGATGTTATCATGTCAACAGAAAAAATGTGGTTAGGATTAAGCAACCCTTGCTTCACTATGAACTCATGTTAAAAAAAGTGCCGTTATTGATTAAACAACACTTGCGTCACTATAAACGCATGTATCAAAAAGCGCCGTTAGGAGTTAAGCAACCCTTGCATCACTATGGACTCATGTTCAAAAAAGTGCCGTTAGTAAGTAAGCAACCCATGCTTGACTATGGACTCGTGTTCAAAAAAAGTGCCGTTTGTGATTAAGCAACACTTGCTTCACTATAAACTCATGTTCAAAAAAGAGCCGTTAGGGATTTCCTCTGACGTCATTTCCTGTTAAAATCATGACGGTGCATTATTTCTCAAATTCTTTGTTTTTTTCTCAAATTAGTACTAAACAACGTTGAAAATCGAGGAAAAAGGCACCCCCCCATTGGAGAAAAGTGCTCAGTTGACCCGCGAAGAGTCCATTTTTTTTTCCGGTTCTGAGATATTATACGTCCCGGGGCTGGCCGGTTATAATGATGTCAACCGTGTGACTGTTTGTTGGGTCCTCTCGGAGGAGTATCTGGACATACAAACAGACAAACAGACAAACAGACAAACATACAGACAAGTGCCCTTTATATAGGAGACTAGCGGGGCTACCCGGCGTTGCTCGGGGTCATAAAAACATATATTGGAAGAAAGATCGTGTGTGTAACATCTTTATATTCAAACTTCTATGTCCGCCCCCTCTCTCTATAGCCGTCTCTTTATCTGCTACATTTCTCTTCCCTGGTCGCCCCATTTCGCCGCTACTTTCTAATTTTGCCTTTTGCAAAAGCTGTTTCTTCCCCACCATTTCTCCTATTGCCCAGGGTAATAGTATGACATATTTCTATAAAAAGTAACACCTCTATCTGTGCCTTCTATATAGGTACTTATCTCCACCCCGGTGTTCATACTATATACGTACCTATCGCAGCCCCAGTGCACATACTATATACGTACCTATCGCCACCCCGGTGCAGATACTATTTAAGTACCTATCGCCGCCCCGGTGTGAATGCTAAATACATACCTATTGCGCCCCGGTGTGCATGCTACATAAGTACCTATCGCTGCCCTAGTGCGAATACTAAAGACATACCAATTGCGCACCGGTGTGCATGCTACATAAGTACCTATTGCTGCCCTAGTGCGAATAATTAATATGTACATATTGCCGCTTTGGTGTGAATGCTAATTACGTACCTATCGCCGGCCCAGTGCGAATGCTAAATACGTACCTATAGCCGCCCTGGTGCGAATGCTAAATACGTACCTATAGCCGCCCCGGTGCGAATGCTAAATACGTACCTATCACCACCACGGTGCGAAATACATACCTTTCGCCGCCCCGGTGCGCGTGCTATATATGTACTGATTGCCGCCGCAGAGCGCATGCTATGTACGTACTTATTGCTGCCCATGTGTACATGCTATATACGTAGCTATCGCCACCCCTGAATTCTGAATACGTACCTATCGCCGCCCTGGTGTGGAAGCTAAATACGTACATATCGCCGCCCCGGTGCGAATGCTAAATACATACCTATCGCCGCCCCGGTGTGAATTCTAAATACGTACCTATCGCCGCCCCGGTGTGAATTCTAAATACGTACCTATCGCCGCCCCGGTGTGAATTCTAAATACGTACCTATCGCCGCCCCGGTGCGGAAGCTAAATACGTACATATCGCCACCCCGGTGCGAATGCTAAATACATACCTATCGCTGCCCCGGTGTGAATGCAAAATACATACCTATCGCCGCCCCGGTGTGAATGCTAAATACGTACCTATCGCCGCCCCGGTGTGAATGCTAAATACGTACCTATCGCCGCCCCGGTGTGAATTTTAAATATGTACCTTTTGCCGCCCGGAGTGAATTTTAAATATGTACCTTTCGCCGCCCCTGTGCGCGTGCTATATACGTACCCATCGCCGCCCCGGTGCGCGTGCTATATATGAACCGATCACTGCCTCAGTGCGCATGCTAAATACATACCTATCACTGCCCCAGTGTGCATACTATATACGTACTTATTACCGCCCATGTGCACATGCTATATAAGTACCTATCACCACCGCTGAATGCTAAATAAGTACCTATCGCCGCCCCGGTGTGGAAGCTAAATACGTACATATCGCCGCCCCTTAATTTGGGCAGACCCCTAAAAAATTTGGCCTGACCCCTAAAATTTTCCCCGTCCCCTAAATCTCTCCAGCCCCTAATTTTTCACTCTCCCCCAACCATGAGAAATATTTTGACTTCGAAACAAAAAAAAACAAAAAAATTTGGCCTGTCCCCTAAAAAGTTCGGCCTGATCCCTAAAATTTTTCCCGACCCCTGAATCTCTCCAGCCCCCTAATTTTTCACTCTCCCCAAACCATGAGAAATATTTTGACTTCAAAACCAAAAAAAAAGAAAAAGATTTGGCCTGAACCCTGAAACGTTCGTACTGACCCCTAAAATTTTCCCCGACCCCTAAATCTCTCCAGCCCCCTAATTTTTCACTCTCCCCCAACCATGAGAAATATTTTGACTTCAAAACAAAAAAAAACAAAAAATTTTTGCCTGACCCCTAAAAAGTTCGTCCTGACCCCTAAAATTTTCCACGACCCCTAAATCTCTCCAGCCCCCTAATTTTTCACTCTCCCCCAACCCTGAGAAATATTTTCAGTTCAAAACCAAAAAAAAGAAAAAACTTTGCCCTGCCTACTAAAAAGTTCCGCCTGACCCCTAAAATTTTTCCCGACCCCTCAATCTCTCCAGCCCCCTAATTTTTCACTCTCCCCCAACCCTGAGAAATATTTTCAGTTCAAAACCAAAACAAAGAAAAAAATTTGGCCTGACCCCTAAAAAGTTCCGCCTGACCCCTAAAATTTTCCCCGACCCTTCAATATCTTTAGCCCCTTATTTTTTCATTCTCCCCAACCCTGAGAAATATTTTGACTTCAAAACAAAAAAAAAACAAAAAAATTTGGCCTGACCCCTAAAAAGTTCGTCTTGACCCCTAAAATTTTCCCCGACTCCTAAATCTCTCCAGCCCCCTAATTTTTCACTCTCCCCTAACCATGAGATATATTTTGACTTCAAAACAAAAAAAAACAAAAAAATTTGGCCTGACCCCTAAAAAGTTCGTCCTGACCCCTAAAATTTCCCCCCACCCATAAATCTCTCCAGTCTACTAATTTTTCACTCTCCCCCTAACCATGAGAAATATTTTGACTTCAAAACAAAAAAACACAAAAAAATTTGGCCTGACCCCTAAAAAGTTCGTCCTGACCCCTAAAATTTTCCCCGACCCCTAAATCTCTCCAGCACCCTAATTTTTCACTCTCCCCCAACCCTGAGAAATATTTTCAGTTCAAAGCCAAAAAAAAGAAAAAAATTTGGCCTGACCCCTAAAAAGTTCCGCCTGACCCCTAAAATTTTCCCCGACCCCTAAATCTCTCCAGCCCCCTAATTTTTCACTCTCCCCTAACCATGAGATATATTTTGACTTCAAAACAAAAAAAAACAAAAAAATTTGGCCTGACCCCTAAAAAGTTCGTCTTGACCCCTAAAATTTTCCCCGACTCCTAAATCTCTCCAGCCCCCTAATTTTTCACTCTCCCCTAACCATGAGATATATTTTGACTTCAAAACAAAAAAAAACAAAAAAATTTGGCCTGACCCCTAAAAAGTTCGTCCTGACCCCTAAAATTTCCCCCCACCCATAAATCTCTCCAGTCTCCTAATTTTTCACTCTCCCCCTAACCATGAGAAATATTTTGACTTCAAAACAAAAAAACACAAAAAAATTTGGCCTGACCCCTAAAAAGTTCGTCCTGACCCCTAAAATTTTCCCCGACCCCTAAATCTCTCCAGCACCCTAATTTTTCACTCTCCCCCAACCCTGAGAAATATTTTCAGTTCAAAGCCAAAAAAAAGAAAAAAATTTGGCCTGACCCCTAAAAAGTTCCGCCTGACCCCTAAAATTTTCCCCGACCCCTAAATCTCTCCAGCCCCCTAATTTTTCACTCTCCCCAACCATGAGATATATTTTGACTTCAAAACAAAAAAAAACAAAAAAATTTGGCCTGACCCCTAAAAAGTTCGTCCTGACCCCTAAAATTTTACCCCACACCTAAATCTCTCCAGTCCCCTAATTTTTCACTCTCCCCCAACCATGAGAAATATTTTTACTTCAAAACAAAAAAAAAACAAAAAAAGTTGGCCTGACCCCTAAAAAGTTCCGCCTGATCCCTAAAATTTTCCCCGACCCCTAAATCTCCCTAGCCCCCTAATTGTTCACTCTCCCCCAACCCTGAGAAATATTTTGACTTCAGAACAAACAAAAACAAAAAAATTTGGCCTGACCCCTAAAAAGTTCGTCCTGACCCCTAAAATTTCCCCGACCCCCTAAATCTCTCCAGCCCCCTAATTTTTCACTCTCCCCTAACCATGAGAAATATTTTGACTTTAAAACAAAAAAAAACAAAAAAATTTGGCCTGACCCCTAAAAAGTTCGTCCTGACCCCTAAAATTTTCCCCGACCTCTAAATCTCTCCTACCCCCTAATTTTTCACTCTCCCCTAACCATGAGATATATTTTGACTTCAAAACAAAAAAAAACAAAAAAAATTGGCCTGACCCCTAAATAGTTCGTCCTGACCCCTAAAATTTTCCCCGACCCCTCTCTCTCCAGCCCCCTAATTTTTCACTCTCCCCCAACCATGAGATATATTTTGACTTCAAAACAAAAAAAACAAAAAAATTGGCCTGACCCCTAAAAAGTTCGTCCTGACCCCTAAAATTTTCCCCGACCCCTAAATCTCTCCAGCCCCCTAATTTTTCACTCTCCCCCAACCCTGAGAAATATTTTCAGTTCAAAACCAAAAAAAAGAAAAAAATTTGGCCTGACCCCTAAAAAGTTCGTCCTGACCCCTAAAATTTTCCGCGACTCCTAAATCTCTCCAGCCCCCTAATTTTTCACTCTCCCCCAACCATGAGATATATTTTGACTTCAAAACAAAAAAAAGAAAAAAAATTTGCCTGACCCCTAAAAAGTTCGTCCTGACCCCTAAAATTTTCCCCGACCCCTAAATCTCTCCAGCCCCCTAATTTTTCACTCTCCCCCAACCATGAGATATATTTTGACATCAAAACAAAAAAAAAACAAAAAAATTTTGCCTGACCCCTAAAAAGTTCGTCCTGACCCCTAAAATTTTCCCCGACCCCTAAATCTCTCCAGCCCCCTAATTTTTCACTCTCCCCCAACCCTGAGAAATATTTTGACTTCAAAACAAAAAAAACAAAAAAATTTGGCCTGACCCCTAAAAAGTTCGTCCTGACCCCTAAAATTTTCCCCGACCCCTAAATCTCTCCAGCCCCCTAATTTTTCAATATCCCCCAACTCTGAGAAATATTTTCAGTTCAAAACAAAAAAAAACAAAAAAATTTGGCCTGACCCCTAAAAAGTTCGTCCTGACCCCTAAAATTTTCCCCGACCCCTAAATCTCTCCAGCCCCCTAATTTTTCACTCTCCCCCAACCCTGAGAAATATTTTCAGTTCAAAACCAAAAAAAAGAAAAAAATTTGGCCTGACCCCTAAAAAGTTCGTCCTGACCCCTAAAATTTTCCCCGACCCCTAAATCTCTCCAGCCCCCTAATTTTTCACTCACCCCAACCATGAGATATATTTTGACTTCAAAACAAAAAAAAAAGAAAAAAATTTTGCCTGACCCCTAAAAAGTTCGTCCTGACCCCTAAAATTTTCCCCGACCCCTAAATCTCTCCAGCCCCCTAATTTTTCACTCTCCCCCAACCATGAGAAATATTTTGACTTCAAAACAAAAAAAAACAAAAAAATTTGGCCTGACCCCTAAAAAGTTCGTCCTGACCCCTAAAATTTTCCCCGACCCCTAAATCTCTCCAGCCCCCTAATTTTTCACTCTCCCCCAACCATGAGAAATATTTTCAGTTCAAAACAAAAAAAAACAAAAAAATTTGGCCTGACCCCTAAAAAGTTCGTCCTGACCCCTAAAATTTTCCCCGACCCCTAAATCTCTCCAGCCCCCTAATTTTTCAATATCCCCCAACTCTGAGAAATATTTTCAGTTCAAAACAAAAAAAAACAAAAAAATTTGGCCTGACCCCTAAAAAGTTCGTCCTGACCCCTAAAATTTTCCCCGACCCCTAAATCTCTCCAGCCTCCTAATTTTTCACTCTCCCCCAACGATGAGAAATATTTTGAGTTCAAAACCAAAACAAAGAAAAAAATTTGGTGTGACCCCTAAAAAGTTCGTCCTGACCCCTAAAATTTTCCCCGACCCCTAAATCTCTCCAACCCCCTAATTTTTCACTCTCCCCCAACCATGAGATATATTTTGACTTCAAAACAAAAAAAAAGAAAAAAATTTGGCTTGACCCCTAAAAAGTTCGTCCTGACCCCTAAAATTTTCCCCGACCCCTAAATCTCTCCAGCCCCCTAATTTTTCAATATCCCCCAACTCTGAGAAATATTTTCAGTTCAAAACAAAAAAAAACAAAAAAATTTGGCCTGACCCCTAAAAAGTTCGTCCTGACCCCTAAAATTTTCCCCGACCCCTAAATCTCTCCAGCCCCCTAATTTTTCACTCTCCCCCAACCCTGAGAAATATTTTCAGTTCAAAACCAAAAAAAAGAAAAAAATTTGGCCTGACCCCTAAAAAGTTCGTCCTGACCCCTAAAATTTTCCCCGACCCCTAAATCTCTCCAGCCCCCTAATTTTTCACTCACCCCAACCATGAGATATATTTTGACTTCAAAACAAAAAAAAAAGAAAAAAATTTTGCCTGACCCCTAAAAAGTTCGTCCTGACCCCTAAAATTTTCCCCGACCCCTAAATCTCTCCAGCCCCCTAATTTTTCACTCTCCCCCAACCATGAGAAATATTTTGACTTCAAAACAAAAAAAAACAAAAAAATTTGGCCTGACCCCTAAAAAGTTCGTCCTGACCCCTAAAATTTTCCCCGACCCCTAAATCTCTCCAGCCCCCTAATTTTTCACTCTCCCCCAACCATGAGAAATATTTTCAGTTCAAAACAAAAAAAAACAAAAAAATTTGGCCTGACCCCTAAAAAGTTCGTCCTGACCCCTAAAATTTTCCCCGACCCCTAAATCTCTCCAGCCCCCTAATTTTTCAATATCCCCCAACTCTGAGAAATATTTTCAGTTCAAAACAAAAAAAAACAAAAAAATTTGGCCTGACCCCTAAAAAGTTCGTCCTGACCCCTAAAATTTTCCCCGACCCCTAAATCTCTCCAGCCTCCTAATTTTTCACTCTCCCCCAACGATGAGAAATATTTTGAGTTCAAAACCAAAACAAAGAAAAAAATTTGGTGTGACCCCTAAAAAGTTCGTCCTGACCCCTAAAATTTTCCCCGACCCCTAAATCTCTCCAGCCCCCTAATTTTTCACTCTCCCCCAACCATGAGATATATTTTGACTTCAAAACAAAAAAAAAGAAAAAAATTTGGCTTGACCCCTAAAAAGTTCGGCCTGAGCCCTAAAATTTTCCCCGAGCCCTCAATCTCTCCAGCCCCCTAATTTTTAACTCTCTCCCAACCCTAAGAAATATTTTGAGTTCAAAACAAAAAAATGTTGTTTAACATGTATACAAATATTAGTGAAAACAATGGTGGAGCATAATTATTTCTCTTTTTACTTTACTTATTGAGACGTTATTTAACATGTATAAAAATATAAGTGAAAACAATGGTGGAGCATAATTATTTTTCTTTTTTCTTTACTTATTGAGACGTTATTTAATATGTATACAAATATTAGTGAAAACAGTGGCGGAGCATAATTATTTCTCTTTTTACTTTACTTATTGAGACGTTATTTAACATGTATTCAAATATTAGTGAAAACAATGGCGGAGCATAATTATATTTCTTCTTACTTTACATATTGAGACGTTATTTAATATGTATACACATTTTAGTGAAAACTGGTGGAGCATAATTATTTTTCTTCTTACTTTACTTATTTAGACGTTATATCATGTGTATACAAATATTAGTGAAAACAATGGTGGAGCATAAATATTTTTCTTCTTACTTTACTTATTGAGACGTTATTTAATATGTATACAAATATTAGTGAAAACAATGGTGGAGCATAATTATTTATTACTTTAATTTTACTGATACTACACTAACTTAACACCTCTCAAAAAGAAGGAGGTTATACCTGGGAGGATGGTATCATGTCAACAGAAGAAATGCAGTTAGGATTAAGCAACCCTGGCTTCATTACAAACTCGTGTTCAAAAAAGTGCCGTTATTGATTAAGCAACCCTGGCTTCACTGTGGATTCATGTTCAAAAAAGTGCCGTTAGGAATTAAGCAACCCTTGCTTCACTATGGACTCATGTTCAAAAAAATGCTGTTAGGGATTAAGCAACAGTTGCTTCAATAAAAACTTATGTTTCGTTGGGATAAGGCAACCCGTGCTTCACTATAAACTCATGTTCAAAAAAGTGCCGTTATGGATTTCCTCTGACGTCATTTCCTGCTAAAATCGTGACTTTGCAATCCCCCATCTCCAGATTTGGCCTGAGGCGCCCCACCGCCGAATGCCGATACCCCCCCCCCTCTTCCCCAAATTTCTCCTGAGGCGCTCACACCGGCGAATGCCGACACCCCCCACACCCACCCCAAGTTTTCAATATGTATACAATATGTATAGAAATATTAGTGAAAACAATGGGGGAGAGCATACAAATATTAGTGAAAACAGTGGGGGAGCATAATTATTTATTACTTTAATTTTACTGATACTACACTAACTTCACACCTCTCAAAAAGGAGGAGGTAATACCTAGGAGGATGTTATCATGTCAACAGAAAAAATGTGGTTAGGATTAAGCAACCCTTGCTTCACTATGAACTCATGTTAAAAAAAGTGCCGTTATTGATTAAACAACACTTGCGTCACTATAAACGCATGTATCAAAAAGTGCCGTTAGGAGTTAAGCAACCCTTGCATCACTATGGACTCATGTTCAAAAAAGTGCCGTTAGTAAGTAAGCAACCCATGCTTGACTATGGACTCGTGTTCAAAAAAAGTGCCGTTTGTGATTAAGCAACACTTGCTTCACTATAAACTCATGTTCAAAAAAGAGCCGTTAGGGATTTCCTCTGACGTCATTTCCTGTTAAAATCATGACGGTGCATTATTTCTCAAATTTTCTCAAATTAGTACTAAACAACGTTGAAAATCGAGGAAAAAGGCACCCCCCCATTGGAGAAAAGTGCTCAGTCGAACCCCGAAGAGTCCATTTTTTTTTCCGGTTCTGAGATATTATACGTCCCGGGGCTGGCCGGTCATAATGGTGTCAACCGTGTGACTGTGTGTTGGGTCCTCTCGGAGGAGTATCTGGACATACAAACAAACAGACAGACAAACAGACAGACAGACATACAGACAACTGCCCTTTATATAGGAGATTAACGTTGAAATTTCGTGAAAAATACGAAAAAAACTGCTACCTTTTGTCGGAAAGTGGTCCGGTTGACTGTCAGCGAGTGAATCGATTTTCGCGATTTTTAGATATTTTACATCCGGGATTTGTGCGGTCCTGTAGATGTCAACTTTTTGACATGTCGTCGGGTAGTTTTTGAGGAGATACTGGACATACAAACAAACATACAAACAGACAACTGCCCTTTATATAAGAGATACAAATAAATGCACATTGGTCTTTATTATAGATACAAATAAATGCACATTGGTCTTTATTATAGATTTGCTTAATATCCCCCCCCCCCAAGAAAAAATTTGGCCTGAGGCGCTCACACCGGCGAATGCTGACACTCTCTCCTCGCAACAGATACTACACTATCTCCACCCTCTCAAAAAGGTGTGAGCCTCGGAGAATGCCGACAACCCCCCTCCCCCAAATTTGGCCTGAAGCGCCCATCCGGCGAATACCGAAACCCCCTCCCCCAAATTTGGCCTGAGGCGCTCACACCGGCGAATGCCGTCCCCCCCCCCCCCCCCAATTTGGCATGAAAGGAGGAGGTAATGCCTATCATGATAACGGAAGGGAGTGGGAGGAATATTAACTCATGTGTACTACACTGTATTAGTGTCTTATTCATGAATAGTTGAGTTATCTTCCCTTGTCGTGTATCGTGTAGTCATCAAAATAGTGTCTTTCAATGTTTCAAAAATTCGAAAATTGAAACTAAAAAGTAACTAAAAAAATTATTTTCTTCACCATCTATATGTCAAAGAAAAAGATAAACAAAAACAATGACGTGATTAAAATAAAATATTTTATTAATCTTGGAGAATTATGGGAAGCAGCAGGAGCCAGCATCGACTCTTGATTGGACAAAAGCTCAAATAAGCCGTTTCTTTCAACCAATCACAAGCACGAATCTATTCACTTCCAAATTTCGCAAGTAGTAAACACAACGATATCACTTCCGCCCAAACCTTTTCCCGCGACTTATGAGCAATCATACTTTGTATGTCGTGTTGACAAGACATTATATCCCTTTCTTGCCTCTCGCCATGACTTGGACAAAAGATGAGATAAAAGACCTGAACTCAATCTTATTCATCAACTTCCATTTTACATGCTGGCATGTGTTGGACGGCTTTAAGAAATTGACTTCCAAACTAACCTATCTCTACCAGGTCTTTATTTATCCATCTTTCTCTCAAAACCATTTTTATCACTTCCTCCCATGCTTTACTAACCCTTCTCCTGTGAATTGGACCTGCTACCTCAACTATTCTACATCTATTAACCCAACACTCTCATCCATTCTTCTGCACGTTGCCATACCATCGAAGTCTACTCTTCTATACTGTCTCGATTTAATCTACCTCTGACGTCATCAGAACTTAGCTTGTCTTTAAGACTCACATTACACATCCATTTCATTTCATTTCCCACCATGCAATGCATGTCCTCAACCCTTCCATACATCATCATCATCACACTGCATACACATTCCTGATATACTCTTTCCTTGGTTGACAGTGGTAACGCTCTGCTGGTTAGTAATGACAGAAGTTCCCTGAACTTACTCCATTCACTACTAGCTAAATTAACAAATAGCAACGATGTCTATTAATGATGTAATCCTGCATTGTTTTGGCTTAACAGTATAAGCTGCTTCAACTTGACTCCACAACAAAAGATCCATGAATAAGCCAGCTGTCAACTAGGCAAACCAAAATGTCCTATTTAGTGGTGACAACGGCAGATTTTAAATAACAAAGACATACCACCTTTCCTATTCAGACCACCTCCACTTTATTTTTTGGGATAGCATAGATCTCACTGTCAAAGTCAAGGACAATAACTCGATTCATTATCTTCATTTTTATATGCTTCGGATTGTAGCATTACCTGCCCTTTCTCAATACATTTACATAGACACTCACCAGAGGACGTCAGACCCAAATTAAAAATTAAAAATTTTTTTTTTAATGATATTTCACCCCAAACAAGGCAGGACGCCACTGTAGACGTAAGGGGCTACTGAGAATTAGGGAGTAGGTTTAGGGTGTCATCCTAAGTTGGGAGCTGTGCAGCGAGATGGCTGTTTACATTAGTTTTAAACCTCTGCATGTTGGTACTGTCGGGGAAACAGGGGCAGGGAGGGAGTTCCAGAGGCCAGCAACCCGATTATCTCCCTTTTCATGATCGTGGTCAGCGTTACAATTTGTGATATAAAAAGCGTCGCACAGTTAATTCAGCCTCTTTTTCGTTGGATTGGCCTTGAAAGACACACCTCACCAGATCCCGTCTCTCTCTCCTTTTCATCCAGGTCTGGCCTTGATAAACACACCACATAAATGTATGTGTATGAAAGTTAAGGTGAGCCGTCGGTTTGAGACCATTAAATTAATTAAAATGACATTTAAATTCGACTAGAATAATCTCATCTTTTTTTTTATTAAGATCTGTTAATTGTAGTAATTAATATAATTTCCTTGTAATAATATAATCACAATTAACTTAAGTTTTTTAATCTTAAGGAGTTAAACAAAAATTTTAAAAAATGTTTTACATTCTCGTTGATTTTAAATAAATGAAATTAAAAAGAAAAATTGTCTTCTTAAAAATTAATTATAATGTACATGACGAAAGAAAAAGTAGATTGCAGATTTTAGACCATTTTTCGATTGTGTAGGTTTTAGCGTCGCAAATGCAGATTTCAATTTGGTACCATTCTGCTGCGAGAACTCTGAAAGTTTTGTAAATAAAATTATGTATTTTTTTAAATGTTTGTTTATACATTTTGCTTAAAAGGAAAAGTTTATAAACTTTTTCTTTTTAAATCTCTAAAGTTTACAAGACAAAACGTTTTTGTAAATAGTTTTAATTTTTTAAAAAAACGCACATTTTTCATTAAAAAGTGTTTTATTTAAAAAACGAAAGACCAAACAATGCATGATAGCTTAAATTAAAAAAAAAAGGTTTATTTACAAAACAAAAAATATGGTTTACAAAAAAAAAACTAAAAAAAGCTGCGAAGTGTGTGCAAGTATTGCTTATTTAATTTTTACCGGTAACAACCCAAATGCGTCCTTTTCATATTTGCTGATTTTGAGGTGCCTGAAATCAAGTTGATCTGAAATGGGTTCGATTTTTAAACAAGTTATTTTAAGGTGCAGATGGAACGGGAAAAGGAGAGACTCCTTTGTTTTAGGAGCAGGAGACGCTCCCAAATTAGTGGAGCGACCAAAGCTCTGTAAATACATAGCAACACTTTGTGATCTTCCCAGCTGACTGCAACATGGTCGTTTTAACAAATTCTTGGAGCACGTAGTGCAACGGGGAAAAGGGTGGCTGGTTACTATAATACATCTCACAACAACTCGTCTAGCTACAACCACTGTAAATAATTTTCCTTTCTCCCTCTGTGTACCTAAAACTAAACGGAACTTCCATGAGCAAAGTTTATTTCCAAGAACTACCCGTCTGTGGAACACAATACCACGGGGCTGCTTCCCAGCTGATTATAGCGTGGTCGTTTTCAAGTTCAATATTAAGAAATTCTTGTTGAGCAGTCCTCTTAAATAATCTAATTTCTGGCCAGTAACCACCTTCGAGAGTGGGGGAGGAGTTATTGCCGGTAAATGCTGACGAGTCTGTTTTTGGGCTATTTTTTACCCAGCCAGAGTTCCCGATTGGAGGAGCTAATTTCCTCCACATTCCGTCCGTGTGCCACATCTTGATGCAGTGGTTCAAAAGTTATGAACGTTTTTCGATTTAAATTAAAAGAAATTAAAAGAAATCACAGTACTAAGGGCGATAACTAAGATTTTATTAAAAACAATTATCTCCCTTTTTATGTATTATCTTTTCTTTTTCTTTTTTTTTAATTTAAAACTATTGGGAGGCGATTTAGATTTCCATTAAAGAATGTGAGTACCATTTAATTCATCGAATTTCTGTCGCTAAATAGGAATTCATCATTTACACCAAAAGTGTTATCTCGACAGAAACGAGTTGCTGCCCCTGATCGCCCGTGATAAATAAGAAAATGACGTCATTTTGTGAATCGCTGAAAAAATTTGAATCTTATATAAATATGGATTTTTGTCCGTCCGTCCTTCCGTCTGTCAGTCACACTTTTTGGTGCTTCTGCTGTTTCACAATGACTTTAAAATATTTAAATAAATGTATAAACTTTGTTATGTACTCTAGGTACGTGCAAAAATGGCGCCTTCTTGTATGGACTATGCTTATTAAAAAGCGCTTATCATTAATTATTTAATTAGTTTCCGTGTAAACTTTGATTGTGTTTGAAAGATACAAGCCTAAACTTAATATCTAAACGAAAAAAACTGCATATTTACGTGTGAAAAATAAATTATAATAAAATATGTAATTACGACGGTCAAAACCCCCCAAAATTCAATGAATTTTGAACTTTGAAAAAATTACTTGTAAAAATCCCTTAAAAGATAAATATAAGTTTTTTTTAACTATTTCAAAGATAATTATTAAATTAAAGTCATAAGACACTGAATTAAAAATAAATAAATCCCAAGTTTGACTAAAAATTAACAAAATTATCCCTTCAAATGTGATAAATGAGTAAAATCCGCCATAACTTCATCGGAAAAGGATGTTGTTTACAAATTGACTATCGCTATGCAAAAATAATTGGAAGACAAAAAATGTCATAATTTATCATTTTTAACTTTATATATAAAAATGTAATAATAGTTTATAGAAGTTGAAAAATTATTATCCATTAATTTCTTTATTCTTTTTAAGGTTATAAACAAATTTAAGTACCTTTATTTTGTTATAATAAAAAAGGAAATGCTTATTTAATTATTTGTGAGTGTACACAATTATTTTTAACTGAAAAGGTTCAGTTTTTAATTTCGTAATTTTCATACTTAAGTGTGAAAAAGTATATTAAAGTCAATGACTACACTGACAATTTATTCATTGAAAAAAAAGTTAAAACAGTTATTTATTGATAAACAGAATTCAATTTTGAAAGAAAATGTCATGTTTGAATTCTCTTTATTTATTAATAAATAATTGTTTTTAACTTAAATATTTATTAATGAAAAAAAGACAAAACAAATACAAATCTTTCCAAATAATTGACGATGAATTGGGAAATGAACGAAATTGTTGAATCTCTAAAAAAAAAAAAAAATTTGCGCTGTAAAAGTGAGTGATTGCTAATCCCACCTGGTTATTACAGAACGGGGCTACCATACTAATGAAAGTTCATCGTTAGTAGAAATTATTCAATTTTTTAAATTCTTTTTTTCGTTAAGTTCCTGGATCTCAAATTTTTCAATTTTTGGTTTATTTTCAAGATTATAAAAAAAATTTCTAGCGCTGATGATGCCACGTTCATCTATGAAAGAGAAATATAATTATGTCGCATTTTTTATTTTTCCAAAAACTCTAATCATTAAAATCACATGAAATATTTTTTGCAATTATATTATTTTTTGGGTGAAAATATTGATTAAACAATGCTTTATTCAATAATAATATCGCTAATTCAAAAAATTAATTTTTCTTCGAGTTATAGTGATTTTATTAACACGGTATTTACTGGCCTATTTCGTAATATATACGAAATATTTTGAAAAAAAAAAGTAATAGTTAACATCTACGATCCTTTATTTACATAAGCAACAGTTAAAAAATCATGCATTTTTTTTATTAATATATAAAAATATAACTTTAGTAAAGGTGTATTTTCTTTTTAAAAAATAATACATTTTCACTAAGATTTTTTTTAAAAATAATTGTTTCATTATATTCCGTGATTGTTGATTAATAAATATTGAAAATTTCAGTAAAATTGGTTGATTTCCTGAATTTTAGTGTATTTTTAAGTAAAGGGGGGGTCAAAATATTTTTTCATTTTGGGAATCGGCCATTGATTTTGCACGTACCTACGTGTTAGCTGAAAAGAAGATTGTACAGAAAAAATTACGCAAATTCATCTAATATTTATTAAATTATAAGAAAAAGAAAAAACGATCTTACGTACTGGTAGACATTTCAACTAACTCAGTAGGTAAGGGAGATAAATTTCGGAAACAGTCAAAATATAAGAAAAATGCGACATATAGATGAAATGTTTTTTTTGGTTAATTTTTAATTTAATAAATACTTGATGAATTTGTGTAATTTTGGGTGTAAAGTCTTCTTTTCATCTTTCAAAGTTTATACATTTCTGTAGCTTTTTTTAAAGAGGGGCCTAACATGTCATTGTGAAACAGCAGAAGAACCCAATTTTTGAAACGTAATAAATACATTGCGAAATAATGGAGAATACTGCATTGAGCTAATCTAAATACAAATAAATGCGAATCTTTCCTAAGTATCTTAACATCAAAATATTTATAATGATACAGTATATATAGTAATCTCTAAACTCCGTCAAACAAAAAACCCTTTTGCACATTTGCATATTTATTTTCTTTTTAACTTTCTACTAAATTAATATTCGATAATATACATTTATAATTGGTATTGTCACATTTTATCATCTATTTATAATATTTTCCTCGATTGTAATATTATTATAATTATTAATACAATTTTAAAACTTTCAATTTCAAGGGAGATGATGTTAAGAGAACAGATACTACACTTTGATCTCAGCCAAAATGCCAAGGAGCAATAAAAAATATTCTTTTGTGACTAGACATTTTTAAATGAATGAGAAAAAAAAAACTCGAATTAATTGGAATTTATAAATTCCAATTAATTCGAGTTTTTTTGTCATAAAATTGCCCTTCCCAGAATTACCTCCTCCGTTTTTAAGTGTTGTGGGGGAATCTTCCCATGTATTACATCCTCCTTTATATTTAAAACTTTAAAAAAAACTTGCAAATTACAAAATAGTTAAAATTAAAAACCGAATGGATGAAACAGACGTTTCCGTTCGGCGTTCAATTGTACTATAGTGATTATTTGAATATCTCGCTTATTTCGTTTGATTTTCACACACAGTTTGGATAACATTTGTTAATTAGTCTTAAATTGTATTTTTTATCGCAAAATAAAATTCTAATTTATTTTTTAAAGACTTGAAAATCGAACTTTAATGCAATGCCTTAATCGCTGGCAGCCATGTTTTAATTTCCTATTATTTTTTTTTCGCACTTGACATCTATAAAAAGGAAATAGGTTTTTTATTTATAAAAAAATGTGATGTCTGCGTTGAAATAGGTTTTACTTTATTTTATTTATAAAAATATTGTGGGGTCTGCGTTCGCGTTTGACATGCATAAATAAGGTACTTTACTTAATTATTTTTTGTGACTAAGCATTTTTAAATGAAAAAAACTCGATTTAATCGGAATATCTTTTAATGGGGGTGAGTACTGTAGTATCGGTTCTGTTGTTTTAAGACTATCCTCCCAGGAATTACCTCCACCTTTTTTAGGGGGGGGGGGGTAGTGTTCGTTCGCCATGATACGATCCTCTAAGTCAGGGTGTCAGTTTAGTATATGTTTGTTCACCATAATACTAGTTAAGGAAGAACGATAATTCATGTCTTTTTTAAGTACAAAATGATGAAAGAAGTTATCATTCTTCCTTAGCTAGCATATTTGTCTTTGTTTATAAAGATGGTGACTATATTTTTCCGGCCAATTTTCATTTAAGCGTTTCACGTGAACAATAAAAGGTGCCATTGTTTTTAGATGAATAAATGCGAAGTTTTTTCCACCTATTCTAACTATATTAACATTAAAACGGCTTATGCTTATTTAATTCTGTGTAGTATATTTTAATTCATCATGATACATTCTTCCCATGCATTACCTCCTCTTTTTGAGGGGGAGACAGTATAGTATAAGTTCTTTCATCACAATACCATCCTTCCAAGATTACCTTCTCCTTTTTTGTAGAGGGTAGTGTACTATCTATTCTTTTCTCATGATATCATGCCTCCCAGGCATTAGCTCCTACTTGTTTTAGGGGTGAGAGTGTTCGTTCGTCATGATATCATTCTCTCCATCAATACCTCCTCTTTTGAGGGTCAGTGTATGTAGTTCGTTCATCATGATATCACCCTCCCAGCCTAGCATATATTTACTAGTACTTTAAATAATAAAAAGTTACTGGATTGTCTTCCGTAAAATTTGGTTACAGTTTTTTTTCCACAATAATAAGTAAGTATTTCCTAAAATTAGAATTTTATTTAGCATATTTAGCAGGGAAGCAATAGAAATTGCATCAGTTTAGAAGGATTCCTTTTTGAATAACCGACGACAGAAAAGATGAAGTGTCAGAACAGATACTACACTTTACTACAAGACATAAAAGCCAAGAAGGGGAAAGAACTAGATATACTTTTATTAGCTACTAATTGTACTTTCTTTTCTTTTTTTAACATAGTTCGCCCCAAACTAGGCAGGTCGCCACTGTAGACGTAAGGGGCTACTGAGAATTAGGATGGAAGTTTTGGGGGTCATCCAGTGTGCAGCGAGATGTCTGTTTACATTAGTTTGAAACATCTGCATGTCGCTACAGTTAGGGAAACAGTGAGCAGGAGCGGGGTCGAGAGGCCGGCAGCACGATGAAAGAAGCAATTGAAATAGAAGGCTCTCTAGCATCTCGGGACCTCCACAGTGAATGGATGGGATTTAGCTGATTGTCGGGTTGGTCTAGTGTATTTACGTCGAGGGGCACTAGAGCAGCAACTTCATCGGAGCACATTCCATTGAAGTACTTGTAAAACAGGAACAAGAATGCAACATTGCGGGGATGGGACAGGGGCTGGAGCTTGGTGAATAGTGAGGGACCTATTAAGTTGGCGACTCTTTCTTGGACCTTGTCTAAGAGGGAGAGACTAGCGATTGATGCACCAGCCCGGATGTGGCAACAATACTCCATGCATGGGCGGATGGTGGCTTTGTAGAGATACAGGATAATTTCAGGTGTGAGGAGTTTACTAGCACGGTAGAGGGAGCCAACCTTCTTTGCAGCAGCCTTGGCAATGTCTTCAATGTATTTGTTTCAATTCATGTTACCTGTGAGTGTTAGGCCGAGGAGTTTGAATGTTGAACTCTCAGGTAGGGTTTTATTTGCCATGGCAATCGGTGGTCGAAGAGGTTTTTTGTAGTTATTAAAGGAAAGGAGCTTTGTCTTTGCGGCATTAAAAGTTACCATCTATTTATGACCCCATTCAACTACAGTATAGAGATCATTTTCTAAGGATTCAGCCATTGCCTCAGATATGTGCACATCCATTTTACCCACATGACAAGAGTAGAGCGTGGTGTTGTAATCAAATATTCCTATCTCAGACTCAATCTCATCAGGAAGGTCGTTTATAAAAATCAGGAACAGTAAAGATCCAAGGATGGATCCCTGGGGTACACTAGCATTCATGTCATGTTGCTTAGATGAACGGTAATCGAGGACAACCTGGATCTTTCTTTTGGTTAGGAAAGATCTAATTATATTAAATATTTGTTTAGTAATACCAAATTTAAATTAACTTAATTAACTTATTCATTTAAGTTATTGAGATGCAGTCATTTTATTTTTTATTTATTTTTTTTACTTTTGTTTACCCCAAACAAGGTAATATTGCCACTGAAGTCTAAGGGGCTGCTGTGCAAGGGGACAAATTGATAAGAGGCAACCTGGGTGGGGAGTTGGGCAGCAAGATGTTAGTTTGCATTACATTTAAATTTCTGCATGTTGGTATGGTCTCGAGAAGCACGGAGCAGGAAGGGAATTCCAAAGGCAAGTAATTTGAGGAAAGAAGCTATCAGAGTAGAACATCTTCCGAAATCTATGGACCTCTACAGAGAAGGGGTGTGATTTTGCTAGTAGTCGGATGGGTCAGGGGTATTTTCGTTTATGTTGGTACAGTCAGGGAAACAGGAAGCAGGGGGGAATTGTTTGAGTAAAAACAGCTATTCCGGATTTGTGGATCTCAACAGTGATGGTTATTTAGCTGATTGTCAGGCTAGTCAAGGGTATTTATGTCGAGGGGGCACTAGAGCAACAAGTTCATCAGAACACATTCTATTGAAGTACTTGTCAAACAAGCACAGGGATGCAAAATTTTAGTGATGGGACAGAGGCTAGAGCTTGGTAAACTGTGGAACGTATTAGATTAGAGACTTTTAACCCTGGTGCACTAACCCAACAATATGTAATGCATGGGTGAATGGTGGCTTTGTACAGATTCAGGTGTATGGAACTGCTTTTATTAGCATTTGTATTCTTATTTTGGTTAATATTAACTCAGGGGAATCCTAAAAAGTGCTTTTTGGAAACACCTTATTATCATATTGTAAAGCTAAAGAATATTTGATTAATGTTTCCCAGGCAAGTGGTCGCCATTTGTGTGTTGTTTTATCAGGGACAGAAAGATAAAAAGAACAATAATGTAGAAATAGTTGGATTTACACACACACACATTATATATATATAATTTATTTAGATACTGTATATTACATATTTCAGCAACGTACCGCGGTTTCATCCAAAAGGGCAGATTTAGACATCTTTAGTGAATCTTCGTGCCCGGTGGAATCATCGGCAAGTTGAAATGATTGTCCCGTCCCGATAGGGAATGGCGTCAACAATGACAGAAAACGGTGTATCTCTGCTGAGATATGTAATATACAGTATCTAAATAAATTATATTCGCTCTCTTATATGATCGAGCACTTTATTTGATTTCTTTTCATATACAACCTGAAACACTATATATATATATATATATATATATATATATATATATATATATATATATATATATATGATAAAGAAAGTGATCCGACTTAATGGAAATTGAAAAAGAAAAACAAAAAATATTATTTATGTATTCATCAACGTTTCGTCTTTATTATAAGACTTTCTCAGGATGATTGTCTGAAGAAAACATCATATAAGTACAAACATTTTGTGACCAAAATCACCTTACAGGGACTGCTCTCCGAGAGAGGAAAGACATGTTTGTTTTTTACTGATAACTCATCGCTACTCGAGGATAAGGTTTAATGAGATGGATGGATTGATTGTTTAATGATGAAGAATATTATGAGAGGATTGAAAATGAAGAATGGAATGAACAAGTTTTTGTTGACATTGCATTTGAAGACGGCCATGTTGTATTCTGCAGGGAAGCAGTTTCATGGTGATGTGTTCTTTAAAATAAACTTTCTTCATGAAAATTATGTAGCAGTCATAAACATTTACATTTATTTTCTCTTTCGGAGAGCAGCCCCTGTGGGGTGATTTGGTCATAAGAGGACCAATTATAGAAAATGAGACAAAGTCCATTTCTAATACATAAAACAACTTTATTGAGTTTTCCTCGTTAGTACGTGAACAAAAAAGAAAGAGGTTCAGTATGTCCATAAGTATGGAAGAAGACAAAGGTAAAGGAAGTTCATTACTATAATTTCCCATGAGTAGGGAAGAGAGAATAGTTCATAATATTGCATGTTTGTACACCGGCTACAGTGTCAGGACACGTCCATATGTGTATGCAAGTATGTGTGTCTGTACACCGGTGTGAAAGTCAGTTCACATGTAAACAGTTATGTGTTTATGTGTTATATTAAGTCCATGTGTATGCTGCAGTAGCCGTTTTGTCTTCTTGTCAAAGTCGAACCTAGGGCCAAATGCCCGGGAAGATGTATGTTACGTCCCCAGAAAGGGGGGCGTGTGTTTGGCAGTGTCAAAGAAGGAAAGAGAGAGAAGAGGCGTCTCGTGCTGAAGAAGAAAAAGAGAAAGAGAGCCGATGGTGCTCAAGTGTTTATATAGTTATGCTAGCCATCCGAGATTCGCCTAAGAGAAGGCCACTGATTAGTCAAGCCAAGAAGGAAGTAGATTGCCTGAACCAATCAGCGGGCAGCTAAGAAGTCATTGATATTTAAACAATATGGCAGCAGTGTGCCGGCCCGTAGCAAGCTGCTACACAATCAATGTCCAGGGCGCACTAATTTCAACTGAACCTTGAGAGACTACTTCCAGACCTTGTGGGATCTAGACAGGAGTCAGAGAGTTCCCTGGAACCAGCGAAAAATGACGTCTACCTTCTCTCTCCTATCTCTGCCACCGCCACCGGGCAAAGCTATCTTAACTGTAAAATTACAGCTCAAACTTTGTTACTTAATTCCTTTTCTTCACTCGGACACTGTCCTAACTTTCGCCAACTTACACCCAATGGTGTAGGTCACTCAAATAAATACATATCAAATAAATACATATTAAATAAATACATATCAAATAAATACATATCAAATAAATACATATTGTTGCTGTTTATAACAAGGTTTTGTTTTGCTTTCGTTCGACGACCGTTTTGTCGTTACAGAAATATTATAGGTGTTGTCTTACACTCCATGCTAAGATAGGCTATTATAATTCCGGCTGACTTTCGGGACACTGAGGAAGAAAGGAAAGTACTTTTCAGTTGTGGTAATAAGACGAGTTCTTGCTCTGAATGTGTTACAAAGAAGAACCAGAGTTTGGAGCTCAGTCAGGCATCTTCCATGGAAATAACGATAGAGTAGAGAAAGACTAGCAATGTTTTTTTTCTGGGGGAAAGGGGTTGTATAGAACAGAAGAGATCATCCCCTACTAGATTAAAAGGTCGATTTTGTACTCTGTCAAGATAAACAGAGTGTTTTGAGCGGCACCTCCCCAGATGTGGCAGCAGTACCTCCCCATCTTAGGACCTATCTGACTCTTATACAGATAGAGGATTGCAATAGGGGTCAGGTAATTTCTCTGAGCGGTAGAATGATCCAACCACTTCTCCCGCAACCTCAGCAACAGATTGAATATATGTCTTCGATTTTAGATCAATACCTGTACCTGGTAGGACATTCATCCTGGGTGAGTTAATCCGGTTTCTTCCGAAGGCGGAAGTTTCATGAGAATATCAAATTCACAAGTGGTCCCCAGTCTCATGTATATCCTGATTAGGGGAGATGACGACGTTAGGTTTTTGCAGTTCTTATATGGAGATGTCGACGTCCTCCTACATACAGCGCCTGGTATTCTCAAATGGTCACTCATCTGGTACTGACCAGGATCAACATTGCTTAACTTTGGTGATCTAACGAGAACCAGTGTGTCAACGTGATTATGCCGTATTATTTTTTAGATCTGGGATGAAAGTCAGTCCTGGAAGCTTATCAAGAAACGGCGAAAAAAAGAGAAAAGAAAAGAATTAAGTCGAACGAGAAGAAAAGGAAAAACATACCAATAATTTAATTCTCTTACTCTCGTCTTAACATGCCTACTGCACAGTATTCACTACTTGTCTACGTGTAGCAGTCATAAACACTGACATTTATTTCATTGTGGAGAGCAGCCCCTGTAAGGTGATTTGGTCATAAGAAGACCAATCAGCTTCAAGGGTACATTAATTTCAACCTACTTTTAGAAGAACTACTTTAGCCCCTTTGGGAATCACAGCCAGCAGCCAGAGAGTTTCTTGAAAGCAACAATGAAAGACGTCTCCTCTCCTTTCTCTTGCCTTTGTCCACTGGACACCCGAGCTCCGGCTATCTTTACTTGAAGATAAACTGCTTGTAGACTTTCGGCAGCTAAACTTTCTCACTGTATTATTCCTTTCTTCACTCACTAGTTTCGCTAACCTACACCCAATGGTGTCTGAAACATAAATAAATACATTTTGTTGTTGGTAACAAAAGAGCTTTGTAATGTCACATAATTACTTGTGCATGATGGATACTTTAGGATGTTAATCTTAATGGTTATGACTGCTACAGACTTGTCCACCAAGTTTCCGTCATGAATGTGCAACAGTCTTTGTTTTATCGCCGTTCGGTGGTATGTGAGGACACTTTGGTGATCGTCTCATCAGTAGAAAGTTTGATTCTGAATCGGCTTCACACTCATCAGACGTTAACCCCCAATATTTACTAGAGCATAATGTTTGTCCAAACTTCAAGACGTGGATTTACAGACATTTTTTACAGAAATATTCCAGACTTGATCCACGGACATAACAAAGTTTCTATTTTGTCATCACGAAGCATACTAATATATGCACCTGACATCGTTTAAAGTACTTATCTTCAAAAGTCAACAATTCTTGGTCTCCTTTAAAGAATATTTCACCATCCGTACTTTCCTCTCATTTCTTAAGCGACGGGCTATCAGCATCGACAAGAAAGCTTCACTATCCAAGATGTCTGACTGTCATTTCAACACACAGACTTACTTTCGAACAATAACATATGAACTCTTCCCGCCTTACAACTAACTCCCATCCTACCTACATACCTACTGACCTTCAAGAACACTCTTTTTTTCTTGTACAGACTCATCTTGTCTATTATTACATGTGTAATGGAGATGGTCAGTAAATTTTATATAAATGTTAGAATGTCGTTAATTCTACAGACCTTTAGGATCTTTGGGCCCAACGCAGTAAGTCTGTTCAGTCCAGCAACCTGGAAGCAAATAGAGGAAGAATTAGGGTCTCACTTTCTAGCCATATGATCTCACGAGAGTTGCCATAAGGTTTAGTGTTGAGATTTGTGGATAGATTTTACTACGAATAGGGGGCCTTGACCCTCTTTACTGGCCTGAAAACCGACTCCTCTGAAAGAGAAATAACATATCTGCATTCGACCAATTCTGTCATCCGTACACTTTCTTTTACAAACAGCTTATGAGAAAGTTCTTTAATACCTTGGCTTGTCAAATAGTTACTATTGGTTATCTCCCTTAGTTTGTTTTAAATACATATGATTTGTTTTTTTGGGGGGGTGAGGTCGTCTGTGTTTTTTGTATTTTAAGGGAAAATTATTCAATTCTGACAATAACTCTCTAATCAGTAAAGTCCTTATATATATATATATATATATATATATATATATATATATATATATATATGTGATTTTATGAAGGCTTACCAAAGCATTCCTTTCAAGACACCAATGATCACCATTAAAGATATTTTTTCTTACAAATACTATTTATTCAAATTAAATGTTTTTTCCTACACGTGTTTCACTACCAAGCAGTTACTTGCTTGGCAGATCATCAGGGAAATTAAATGTCTGGAATACTGGTTTCAACTGCCGACAAAACACAATGTGGCGTTGTAATAGTTGAGCCCCGGTCTTCACTGAATGATCTATTTTATAAGTGAAAAATCTAAATATATATATATATATATATATATATATATATATATATTGTGCTGTTCTTTTTTTAAAGAAGTAATTTTGTTAAGCCCTCACAAAAGGGGAAATAATTCTGCCACCGGAGTTATGTTCCCTTGATTAGGTGGCTATATGGTGAGGAGATTATAAAGTTTCAAACAAATTTGTGGATA
The DNA here is from genome assembly GCA_963556195.1 of Sepiola atlantica. Classification (NCBI taxonomy): domain Eukaryota; kingdom Metazoa; phylum Mollusca; class Cephalopoda; order Sepiida; family Sepiolidae; genus Sepiola; species Sepiola atlantica. Next base: position 18,812,455 of record OY744522.1, on the reverse strand, counting down.
TCTTAAGAAGAACGGCCCCTAGAGTAAATGTGGTATTGTGGTGACTGAGATGATTCTAGTTAAAAGCAGGATAGACATTTTTATCACTTTAGACCAAGGATGACAAATGACCCCTCCCTCCTCACACTTTTGATGAACTTGTGCCTAATTTGTTTTAAATGTAATTTTTTAAATATTTTCTGAAAATAAATATTTAAAAGTGTAACGTCTGATGAAACTGTAAATATCTTTTGTAAATAACATTTGATTTTAAACCATTGGGGATATTTTAAGTAGGGTTGTCCATGGAGTAAATGTGATATTGTGGTGACTGCTGAAATTAAAGTGGTTGGCAAATGGTGGAATAGAGAAAAGGGCAGTGCTTGGACGAATGGGTCAGAATGTGTCTAGTTTAGAGTAGGATAGACATAAAATAACCCCCCTACTCTTCGCACTTTTGGGGGCCTTGTGTCTAATTTATAAAATTGTACTTGCGCCAGTATTTTATGCAAGGGAGATAATTAAGTATAACTGAGTTATTTGCCCTTCTCGTCTGCTCCGAGTGTCTCTTCCATTTTATAATGTTTAAATTATATTGTTTACGTTTGGTTGTGTTTGTACGCTCCGGAATAAATCTCTTCGTACCTTCAAACGGTTCCGTGTGATACTTCTTTATTTATTGGCGTGGTGACAGCAGTGGGATCCACACCAATGAATAGAGAAGTATCATACGAAACCGTTTAAAGGTACGAAGAGATTTATTCCGAAGCGTACAAACACAACCAAACGTAAACATTATAAAATGGAAGAGACACTCGGACGAGAAGGGCAAATAACTCAGTCATATTTAGTTATCTCCCCTGACTTATAAGTATGCATAAAATAATGACGTTGCTTCATTTTTGCAAATAAATAATTTAAAGTATAATATCTGTTACGAGTTTATGCGTAGAAAAAAGGAGTCAGGTATGAATATGTGTTCCCTGCCTGAACATTGTGTACGTGGTACTGGTTTTTTTTGGAGCCCACCTTGGTTAAGTTAGCCTCTTAACTAGTTGAGTGAGTCCTGGCCCCTTTTTTATTTTTCCGGTAATAGAGAATCTCTCTTTTGGCTAAGATCAAAGTGTAGTATCTGTTCCGATGGATACTGCACGCCTGTCCTGTGCAGTTCTAGGAGGTCCACCCTCCCAGGCTTTGCCTCCCCTCTTTGGGGAGGAGTAAGTTTATTGCTTACTGTCTGAGGCGCCCCTACCGGGGAATGCCGACGGGGCTGCCCAGGCAATTTTTAAATGGCCAGAGTGCTCACCTCTTGAGCGCTGGCTTTTCAAACCCCACTTTCTCGACCCGATCTTGGGTCACATCTTACTTGTGGGAGTAAGATAAAACTGGCCTTGTGCCTAACTCCTGGGGAGGAGTAAATAAAGCCCTATAGACTAGTATTGTCTTGGCCTTCGGGGCTTGATTTACGCCTGTCTATGGGATTGTCCTGTGCAGTTCTAGGAGGTCCACCCTCCCAGGCTTTGCCTCCCCTCTTTGGGGAGGAGTAAGTTAATTGCTTACTGCTTGAGGCGCCCCTACCGGGGAATGCCGACGGGGCTGCCCAGGCAATTTTTGATGGTCAGAGTGCTCACCTCTCGGGCGCTGGCTTTTCAACCCCCACTTTCCGACCTGAGCTTGGGTCACATCTTACTTGTGGGAGTAGGATAAAAACTGGCCTTGTGCCTAACTCCTGGAGAGGAGTAAATTACGCTCACTTGTCACTTTTATTTTTGCCCTTGGCCTCCCCAAATTGTTTTCTGCCTAACTCTATCTATATTTCTTTTGCTCCCACTCCAGTCCTACTCCCACTTAGAGATTGACTTGCTTGTTTTCGGTGCTAAAAACAACCCACAAAATAGTATGCGGTCTACTCTTAGAAAAGGGTTGGAAGGGTCTTACTAACCTACCTCTGATTTTATTTTGTTTCTTTGTTTTTTTCGTTCTTTGGGGGGGGGGGGGGATGTTGTTTCACACACATCACATCCTTTCCAATTAAATTGTAAATATCTTTTGTAAATAAAATTCATTTTAAATCATTGGGATATTTTAATTAGAGTAATCCATCGAGTAAATGTGGTATTGTGGTGACTGTTTAAGTAAAAGTGGTGAAAAATGGTGAAAGAATGAAAGGAACAGCGGTTGGACGAATGGCGTTAAAATGAGTTTAGTTATAAGGATAGGATAGACAGAAGACGATTACCACCACCCCCCTCCACACACACGCACACACCTCCCATACTTTTGATGGCCTTGTGCCTAATTTGTCAATGAAATTGATTTTTTATTTGCGAATAAATAATTCTAAGTGTAGTATCTGTTCTGTACTTTCTCGATCAGGGCAATTTTTGATTTTCATCAATTTCGTAGCTGCAGTCAAAAGTATATCATGCTTATTAATTAATTAAACACATTTTAAAGAAAGCGAATGATTTATTCAATCAGTTGCAATTTGATTGTCTAGTGAGCTGCAAAGTCACAAGGGGTCGGAAACAGAGAGAGACAGAGAGAGGACTTACTTTATGAGCTTATTGCTTAGTTATTTAACATTTGTCAGAGCACAGGCAACTACTAAATCATCAGCATACAGCATCTCTTCCGAACAACCCATACAATCCTCCCAAACAAATATATTTTAACTAATATTTATACTAGCTAAAGTAACAACCAATATTTAACAAGGCTTTAGTAACCTATTTGTAATCCTTGTCTAGAATACATCCTGTTTACACATAATGCTTGATCAACCTGAACAGATATATTTGACTAACTTTATATTAGCTAAGGTACCCACCAATTTTTAACAAAAGGACATAGAAGATTTGCGGAGGTGTTTTCCCTGTGTTTATTGAAAGAACAGAAGAACTCATCTAACAATGCTGGGCTTTTAGTTTTCTTCTTTTCTACACGAGAAAAGAAGACAAATTTACATTAAAAAAATAATTGCTGTGACTTGGCTCACATCTGATGATGAGTGTGATGATGTTCTAGTAGTAATTGGATTCTTCCAGCCTGTCATCTTGAATTGTTGTTGTTGAACAAATCAGCCTTCTGCATAGAGCTCACTAAGGTCGTGCCTCATGGTTGTCTGGTCTGCATGAAGTCCTCCTCGTTGGTCGCAGCTATTCATAAAACCTGCAAGATTGCAGGTTTACCCCCAACACTCAGAGAAGCCACGTCCAACGGTTGTATACGAAATTTGCCCGACCACACACAAAAAAATGATGGTTGCACATGGCAGAGATAGCGTTCTTATCCTCACTCTATAGATTTGCAGTTCCGAGCCATGTTTGCAGCACACGGAAGCAATGACACCGAGAGGATGACGGATCCTGATATTGAATACTCTCGGATTTTCACCAGAGACACTACCACATTGCCACCGGCCCTACCACAATGGGGGAGGATCGTCTTGAATGAGGACAGTACACATTTGATGATCTCAAAAGAAATGCATTCAAAGAAACAATGACACCTGTTCTCATGGTTCACAGTTATAGTTCTCTGGGAAATGAAAACAGTTAACCGTAGTTGTTTTAAAGTATCTCAGGGAGGCGGGAAGCCACCCCTAATGGCCTAGGCACTTGCTGTCAGAATATGCATCTGTCCTCGCTGAAATCCAAGAGAAAAAGAGAGTGAACCAGAGGGAACCAAAAGTCCCCTCACTCTCTTCCGGCTCTGAGGTCACACTCTTTTCAAACATGCAAAGTCATCCTTCTCTCTCTCATTCTCTCTCTTGTTCTTACTGTCAACTCATGTGCCCCCATCCCTCCATTTCTCTCTTTCTCTGTTAAGTGATATAACACACTCTTTATCACCCTTTCCCATATACTAACATGTGTGAGCGACTCTTTTCTCTCTCTCTCTCTTTCTCTCTCTTTCTCTCTCTCTCTCTCTCTCTATCTCACACACACACATATTAACACATGCACACACACTCTTCTTTCCTTGTATGTTTCAACCATTCTTTTTTGTCTTTCTCTCTCAGAATCTTTATCTTAATCTATTTATTACTAGGGAATGTTAAACGTATAGACTAACAAATGGATGGAATATACACATATTAATATATATCCTCTGCTGAGTTTTTATCTCATGGACCCTCATCGGATTAGAATATGTCCAATTAGTCAGTTGAATCCGAAAAAATAGAAAAGGTAACAATACAGTTATTATAATCATTAGCAGGGCTACATGGCGTTGTCCGGTGTCTCGACAAGAAAATAAAAGAGTTTTTTAAAAAATTTGTGTAACATCTTTTAAAACTTCTCAGTCACGTTACTTTTTGAACACACCTCTCCCTCTAACTGCCTTTCTCCCTTTCCCCCTCTTCCTTCCCCCCTCTCCCTTTCCCCTCTACCTTTTCCCCCTCTTCCTTCCTCCCTCTCCCTTTCCCCTCTTCCTTTCCCCCTCTCCCTTTCCCCTCTCCCTTTTCCCCCTCTTCCTTCCCCCCTCTCCCTTTCTCCTCTACCTTTTCCCCTCTCCCTTTCCCCCTTTCCCTTCTCCCTTTTACCCCTCTCCCTTTCCCCCTCTCTCTCTTATAGCTGCTTCAATGTAATAGAAATAAATAAAAAAGAAACAAATAAACAAAAAGAAAAAGTAATTAGCAGACAACTGTCTGACCTAGTTTCACTGTCGTCTTTCGAACAACTACCAGTACGAATGAAATAAAGTTATTCTTTTCTAACCCATCTATGCAAATGAATATTACAGTATTCTTTTTTACCATAAACATTTCGAGGTCACACTGAATCAGAATGTGTAGGTTTGCACATGTATCCTTGGCAGTTTCTGAGTTTTAACTGGACATAAACACAGACAAACAAAAATAAAACTTTATTTTGGAGAAGTAGAGAAAAAAGTAAGGTTTATAACAGGCCATTTAGCTTAGCATTACCGATGTTAAATATTGCTGCTTTACTGCAAAGAACATGTATAAAAGTATAATGGTATATTTTGATTGTTGGGTTGCCGAAAACAAGTAGAGTCAGTGAGAGTAGAGGATAGGAAGAGGGAGAATGTGCAGAGTTAACGGAAATTGATTTCTCGAATTTGCCAGCCAGCCAGCCACTTTCTCCTAACCTCAATTCGGGCTAGTTAATATAACATTTTTGGACACCCATGCATTCACAACCACAACTGCAACACCCATTCTAGGATTTTACTTACACATTCAGTGTAGCTTCGCCCCTTATGGTACATGGTTTTAAGCCATGGACTGTTTATTTAGTAAACAGATCTTTGTCCACTGTGTCTGCAGGTGTCCTTTGCATGTCTCTCTGTGTCAAATCGTCGGATGTTTATACTTCCGGTCATGTGAGTGTCTTCAACAATCAGCTAGGTGTCAATTCTTCCGGCCAAGTGTTATATCCGGTACCTCAGACCAAATAATCAAAATTAATAGCAGAGTGTTGCCCAACCAAGGCTTGAGAGTCTAGTCTACCCTACTGATTAATCCATAGCTGGAGGGAGGATATTTGGATTCATACCTTTCCCAAGAGTATTAGTGAATATGATGCAGTAGCCCTGACATAACTTAAACCCGGCATGCTGAGCCCACCGTTTGTTTATGTATGAATGGAGATACAGCAAAAGAAACAGGAATATTTATACAAAAGATACACGGAGAGAGAGTAAAGAACTCTGAGTGCAACAAAGTTTTTTTGAGGAAGGCATAACTCGTGGGAGAAGAGGAAAGGGTGGGACAAGGGATAAAGGAAGGTGACGGGTGGTTAAGTGGATATCGACACGGACTGAAGACCTGGGTGTTCCAAGTTCGAATCCAGTCGGTTCCACAGTACCACTTTCACTTAGGGACGTTGGCAACTTTCTCGTGGTCCTTCCCGTAAGTACCCGATGTCTTTCCAGAAAGATTTCTAACTAGAAAAACACCGGGGAAACTAATGCCAACACCAGAATTATCTGATTCACATGAATCATCTGATTTACGAGAGTAAAAAGATGGGAAGGCACATGTGTAGGGGAAGGGAAAGGTTTCTGAGATGGAATGTGTGGCTGGGTCAGATCGAACGGGGCCGGATCAGATGGAATGGGGCGACTCTAGACTACAAAAAAAACAAGGAAAGATGCTGCAGTTTCAAATTTACAAGTACTTCAACCGAATGTGCTCCTACGAACTTGTTCCCTCAACGTAAATACCCTTGACAAACCCAATACGCAGCAAAATCACACCCCTTCGCTGTAGCTTTCTACTCTAATAAATTCTTTCCTCAAACCTCATGCTTTTGGAATTCCCTCTCTACTCCCTGTTTCCCGACTGTACCAACATGCAGACATTTAAATGTAATATGAACAGGCGTCTCTTGCTGCACAACTCCCTACTTAAGATGCCTCTATAAATTTGGCCCCTAATTTATGGCAGCCCCTTACATCTGTTTTGGGGTGAATTAAAGTAAGAAGAAAAAAACTTTTTATTTAATTATTGAATAAATATTTGAAGATGTTAAAAACTTGAACAATTTTTTATTAATTATTCAATAAATATTGAAGATATTAAAAACTTGAACTTTTTTTTATTAATTATTGAATAAATATTTGAAGATATTAAAAACTTGAACATTTTTTAAATTAATTATTGAATAAATATTTGAAGATATTAACAACTTGAACATTTTTTAAATTAATTATTGAATAAATATTTGAAGATATTAACAACTTGAACATTTTTTAAATTAATTATTGAATAAATATTTGAAGATATTAACAACTTGAACATTTTTTTAATTAATTATTGAATAAATATTTGAAGATATTAACAACTTGAACATTTTTTAAATTAATTATTGAATAAATATTTGAAGATATTAACAACTTGAACATTTTTTAAATTAATTATTGAATAAATATTTGAAGATATTAACAACTTGAACATTTTTTTTATTAATTATTGAATAAATATTTGAAGATATTAAAAACTTGAACATTTTTTTAATTAAAATGACTGGATTCGGCATTAAATAACTTTAAATGCCAGTTAAAAAAACTTAACTATATTTTTTGCCAATACTAACAAGACAGCAGTTAAAAGATCGATCAGAAACTAACTGAACTCTAATCAATCACTAATCAAGGGAACTTTTAAGCGCCATTGATTTTTTTACATCAGTGTCCGTCATCTTGTGAAACGTGCCAGGTTTGTAAGAGTTAATTCCCTTTGACGTGACTTGGAGAATAATTAGTCTCTACCTGTTGCGACTTGTTATTTTCATATACTCAGAAATATCCATCTGTCTGTTTCTCACAAATTTTTTAAAAATAAACACATCACCATCATCATCAGAAAAAATAAACACATCATCATCATTATCAGAAAAAATAAACACATCATCATCATCATCAGAAAAAATAAACACATCATCATCATCATCATCATCATCATCATCATCATCATCATCATCCTCCGTTTTTTTTAAAAATTCAATTCAATAATTTTATCAAAAAGTAAAACAAGCATGCTTGTAGGGAAAGGGAGGGCATACATTTACGCAGATGAGGATACAGTGGCCCAATAGCTGTCCAATTTCGCCTTGAACCACTGTGTCATCGGCGCATTTACTACTATGAAGTTCATTCCAAGGTCGAGAGATCCTGATCGAGAAAGCGGTCCTCCTCCGTCTCAATCGAAATTTGCGGTGAAACAGTTTCTAGTGCAGAAGTGAATAGTAGACTCTGAGGCAGATCATAACGACCATTGAGAAGATTGTAGCCCAAAACGGGATCATCATGTAAATGCCAATGCGCTCGGGAGAGATGGTTAAGTTTCTTGAATTAGATTTCATATCCCGTAGTATCTGCACCATTCAAGTTTTGGTATTTAGGGTACAACACCAGGCAATATTTCATGCCTGCACTCTATGAAGGTGAGAAGGGTATTAAACATCTCAAGCTGGTATAGGCAGGTAATGCCGGCCTTTTAAAATACACAACAAAAAAATAGAATAAAATCCAAATGATCAAACAAGCATAAATGCGATAAATAATGGTTGTAAAAATAACAACATTTTATTTGGAGAAAAATTGTTACCATGTTCGTGTTAATGAATTTTTCACATAAGGTTAAATTAAGTAAGAAAATAGAATTTTCCATTAAAGATTAAGGTAGAGGTTAGAGCTAAATGTACAGGAAGTTGTATCACAGTAGGAAATCGACTTATCTCTCTTGGGAGTTATGGCCACAAAGCAAACAAATGTCTGATTTCAAAGCTTCAACTACCCCTGCGTGCAGTTGGCCGGGATGGAGGTGGGAGGATGCAGTTCATCTAAATGTACTAGCTGTAAGTTGCTGTAAAAAGTATACTAAATCTCAGAGCAAATAATGGAGTTATTGTTGTTCTTTTTAATTGCTTCCATTATTCCAGCTACATAGAAGAAAAAATCAACATTTCTACAACAGCCACTTCTGCTGAGAGACGTCACTACCCAATGAGCCAACTATTTATGTGACGATGAAAGGGTCAGCTGTTTTCTGTCAATGAGAAGATTATAGGTTATCTCGTGATGGTTACAATGTGAGAAAGTTAGGATTAATGGTTATTTACATGAGACAAGAAATGGTCACCACAGTGAGTCATTGGTTCCTCCCCTAAGAGAATTGAAAAATTCCCCCTCCCTTTTGATTCGTGAAAATTGCACTTTTTCACAAATATCAAAACATACATTTTTTTTCCTCCTAAATCCAACAAAAGTTGTGATTAACGATTGTTTATATTAGTCAAATATTGCTGATGATGCGGCACTAGAAGCACTGAGATACTCTTTTCACACTCCTCTGAGTCAAATTTGACAAAAAGATATAGCTGGAAAGTCACGTGAGTAAAGCTGTTAGTCGATTTCTTCCCCGTTCCTGTGCCGAAGCGATCGACCGGTCAAAGTTCCTCCAACGTAGCGTCCTGTCAGTGGTGTGTGAAAGGATATGATAACAGAGAGGATTGCTATGACTGACAGACAATTGTTTTTCTTTCTTTCTGTTTTAGAGAAAGAAAAGCAGTTCTGCACAAGGTTACAGACGAGACAGTTGTTCACTGCCAGCTGCTATGTTGAACACTGAACTGATACTCAATAAAATGTAGTGGATGGAATCTTAAGAAATAAATTATATATTAAAAAAATAGACAAGAAATTTCTTGTTCATTTCTTATAAAACTACTTCATTTCTTTCAGCTGCAGAATTCAACGATTTCTGGTCCCAACATTCGCTCTAAAACTGCAGAGAATTAATACTAAAACGTTTTCTTTCTTTTTTATTTTTTAAACTTTGCAGTTTAAAACGTTTTCTTTCTGTTTTATTTTTTCAACTTTCCAGTTTAAAACGTTTTCTTTCTTTTTTATTTTTTAAACTTTCTAGTTTAAAACGTTTTCTTTCTTTTTTATTTTTTAAACTTTGCAGTTTAAAACGTTTTCTTTCTTTTTTATTTTTTAAACTTTCCAGTTTAAAACGTTTTCTTTCTTTTTTAAACTTTGCAGTTTAAAACGTTTTCTTCTGTTTTAAACTTTGCAGTTTAAAACGTTTTCTTTCTTTTTTTCTTTTTTGAACTTTGCAGTTTAAAACATTTTCTTTCGTTTTTATTTTTTAAACTTTGCAGTTTAAAACGTTTTCTTTCTTTTTTATTTTTTAAACTTTCCAGTTTAAAACGTTTTCTTTCTTTTTTAAACTTTGCAGTTTAAAACGTTTTCTTCTGTTTTAAACTTTCCAGTTTAAAACGTTTTTTTTTAAACTTTGCAGTTTAAAACGTTTTCTTTATTTTTTATTTTTTAAACTTTCCAGTTTAAAACGTTTTCTTCTTTTTTAAACTTTGAAGTTTAAAACGTTTGCTTTCTTTTTTATTTTTTAAACTTTCCAGTTTAAAACGTTTTCTTCTTTTTTAAACTTTCCAGTTTAAAACGTTTTCTTCTTTTTTAAACTTTCCAGTTTAAAACGTTTTCTTTCTTTTTTATTTTTTAAACTTTGCAGTTTAAAACGTTTTCTTTCTGTTTTATTTTTTAAACTTTCTAGTTTAAAACGTTTTCTTTATTTTTTTATTTTTTAAACTTTGCAGTTTAAAACGTATTCTTTCTGTTTTATTTTTTAAACTTTCCAGTTTAAAACGTTTTTATCTTTTTTAAACTTTGCAGTTTAAAACGTTTTATTTTTTTTATTTTTTAAATTTTCCAGTTTAAAATTCTTTATTTTTTTTATTTTTTAAACTTTGCAGTTTAAAACGTTTTCTTTCTTTTTTATTTTTTAAACTTTCCAGTTTTAAACGTTTTCTTTCTTTTTTAAACTTTGCAGTTTAAAACGTTTTCTTCTTTTTTCAACTTTCCAGTTTAAAACGTTTTCTTTCTTTTTTAAACTTTGCAGTTTAAAACGTTTTCTTTCTTTTTAAACTTTGCAGTTTAAAAGTTTTCTTTCTTTTTTTCTTTTTTGAACTTTGCAGTTTAAAACGTTTTCTTTCTGTTTTATTTTTTAAACTTTGCAGTTTAAAACGTTTTCTTTCTGTTTTATTTTTTAAACTTTGCAGTTTAAAACGTTTTCTTTCTTTTTATTTTTTAAACTTTCCAGTTTAAAACGTTTTCTTTCTTTTTTATTTTTTAAACTTTGCAGTTTAAAACGTTTTCTATCTTTTTTATTTTTTAAACTTTGCAGTTTAAAACGTTTTCTTTCTGTTTTATTTTTTAAACTTTGCAGTTTAAAACGTTTTCTTTCTGTTTTATTTTTTAAACTTTGCAGTTTAAAACGTTTTCTTTCTTTTTTTATTTTTTAAACTTTCCAGTTTAAAACGTTTTCTTTCTTTTTTATTTTTTAAACTTTCCAGTTTAAAACGTTTTCTATCTTTTTTATTTTTTAAACTTTGCAGTTTAAAACGTTTTCTTTCTTTTTGATTTTTTAAACGTTGCAGTTTAAATGATTTTTTTCTTTTTTCTTTTTTAAACTTTGCAATTTAAAACGTTTTCTTTCTTTTTTATTTTTTAAACTTTCCAGTTTAAAACGTTTTCTTTTTTATTTTTAAACTTTACAGTTTAAAACGTTTTCTTTCTTATTTATTTTGTAAACTTTGCAGTTTAAAACGTTTACTTCCTTTTTTCTTTTTTAAACTTTGCAGTTTAAAACGTTTTCTTTCTTTTTCTTTTTTCAACTTCCAGTTTAAAACGTTTTCTTTCTTTTTTAAACTTTGCAGTTTAAAACGTTTTCTTTCTTTTTAAACTTTGCAGTTTAAAACGTTTTCTTTCTTTTTGATTTTATTTTCTATTTTGTTTTAAGTAGCGCAAATGGAAAGTTGGTTTTCGGAGTGAAATCGTTTAAGATACCGATGTGAGCAACAATTGTTCTCTTTCAATTTCCTCTTGAACCATTTCACCCAGGCTAACGTCTTATATATCTAACCTCCCTCTTCCATCTCTTAATAGCCAAAGGAAAAAAAAGTAAGGAAGAAATAAGAAAAAAAGTCAATGGTTGGTGGGTTTTTTCATAAGGTCATCAGAAATGACTCATGTTTTTTTTTTAACTCGCGATATTTCAGTCCTTAATTATTCTATTAAATAAAGAAAAAAACATTAACAAAACTCGCATTAGAAAGTAAATAGCAAGTCGGACAACTTCCACTGTCTGAAATGAATCCGGAAATATATCCTTCACACTAAAAAAAATCGACGGTAGATGTTTATTTTTCTTTAGGTCATCAGAAATGATAATAATAATTTCTATATCAAAAATTAAATTACTGACGTAATTCTATGATTTTATGTGAATATTAGTGCGAACACTGGCAAAGCATATTTTTTTCCATCATTTTTTACAGGTGTACATTTGTAAATAAGAAGTAAAACAAATTTATTGATCGATTAGTTTAGAAAATATCTGTACTGTATGACCCTAATGCCCTAACAACAACAACAACAAAAACAACAACAACAACAACAAAAACAACAACAACAAGCACAGAGAAACCATGTCTAAATCATTCGATATTTGCTTGACTTAAATGCTTAGTATTGATTGAATCAGAATGCACAATCTCGATTAGCGGCCTATATCGGACTTTAGCCAATCAAAAACAATCTCTTCAGGAGCCGGGCACCCATTCCTAAAATCTATATAAACAATTGCATTTGTGATTTCCATACAGAGAGCCAGCAAGAAGGCCAGCTTGCTGCATAAATCTTTGTCACTCTGAACACTACTAACTTCTTGACATGCAAGTAAAACCTACCATAGCATCGGCATGCGGACTTAATATATCAAGATAGTGACATCTATGCACAAGGACTCACGCCTAAATATAACGCCCCTCTGTCAATCATGAATTTACTTACTTTTAAATAATACAAAACTTATGAAATCATTCAACGCTCAAACATGCATAAGTAATAATTTTCCTTTCTTCTTCTATGCACCTAGAAGTAAATGGAATTTCCATGAGCAAAGTTTCTTTCCAAGAACTACCCGTCTGTGGAACACAGTACCATGGACTAGTTCCCAACTGACTTCAACATGGTCGTTTTCAAGTCCAATGTTAACAAATTCTTGTTGAGCTGCCGTCTTAAATAATCAAATTCTGCCCAATCTCAATCATCGTTACCAATCATCACGGTGTTGTCTCACCGTCCACCTGACAAACTCATTAACCCGTATCCTCGAGTGGCCCCTGTCCCTTGATAACCAATGACTCGTTAGTACATGAAAAAAAAAGATGGACTCATGATAATATTTTCCTCATCTTAACTTTTTGAATTTTAACAATTTCTCCCTCAAGACACATGAACATTTAATAACTTTGATACTGGTGCAGCTTTTGAACCAGACAAAACCCTAACCCTAAACACACCCTAACCTAACCCTAAACTAACCTTAACCCTAACGGTTTTAGTCCGGTTCAAAAGCTGTACCAGTACTACAACTTTTTTCTTAACTCCTTTCCTTTGCTTGTTGAACAAAGACGTGAAATAAAGTTGATAAATTATGTGAGATTAGAGTCTTTGCCAAAATCCCTTTTCTAAATATCTACATCGTTATATGTGGATGTTATTCATTCAAACCGGACAACACCAAGTGACCTTTCAGTTGCCCATAAACATGATGAAATATCTTTTTATAGTTTTAAAAACAACGAGAAAGATGTTTTAAAAAATGTCATCTGACTGATTTTTCAATACATTCCTCAGCATTTAGAATAACCATTTGCATGTGAACAGGATGTGAACAATTTCACAATGAAATAAAATAAAGTTCACCAGTCACAATTGAAAATGGTATTTATAAATTAAATAAGATCCTTTTATTTTTCAGGTTGGCAACTCTTATTGAAAATCAAATCATCTCTCCCTTGAGGATTGATATAAAAAAAATAATAGGAATGACATATTTCTTATTTATAATTCGTTTTTATGCACTCTTTCTTCCTCTCTTCATTTCTCTTTTTCTCTCTCCCTTTCCCCCCTCTCTTCACTCTTTGTCTCTTCTTGATACTTCTAAATGAATAAATGCGAGATATTTTCTTATTTATCACTCGTATATTACAATCAAAACGGGTTACTCTAATCTAAATAATTAATACACTTTATCCTTTTGAAATACTCTATTTATAGTCAAGTAAAGTTGCAAACAAAATCTTTTGTTTATCTAATTTGCATAATTATATTTTTAAATAGTTCAAAATAAATAATTGTTTGCTGTTTGTTATTCGATTATAATTTGATTGTTCTATTTGCTTTTATATATGGAATAGTTTTGTTGATATTACCAGTAATTAATTAAAGTGATAACAAAAATTGACAAAAATCGAAACAATGTTCATTACTTTTCAAATGATGTTCGCCCCCTTCTCTCCTGCAAAGGGAATAACTTCTTTTGACAAATTATTTATTTCGCTCGGCCTTTTGGCTAAGATCAAAGTGTAGTATCTGTTCCGATGGATACTACACCCCATAAACAGGTATTGTCTTGGCCTTCGGGGCTTGATTTACGCCGGTCTATGGGTCGGTCCTGTGCAGTTCTAGGAGGTCCACCCTCCCAGGCTTCGCCTCCCCTCTTTGGGGAGGAGTAAGTTTATTGCTTACTGTCTGAGGCGCCCCTACCGGGGAATGCCGACGGGGCTGCCCAGGCAATTTTTAAATGGCCAGAGTGTTCACCTCTCGAGCGCTGGCTTTTAACCCCACTTGCTCGACCCGATCTTGGGTCACATCTTACTTGTGGGGGTAAGATAAAACTGGCCTTGTGCCTAACTCCGCGAGGAGTAAATAAACATCCGCCTCCTTCACAACAATCGACAAACAAAACAAGTTTTTTTTTAACTTACTAATTATTTTTATATAAATCATTTTTAAAGCGTAGGTTTTACCTAAAAAAGCAGCATTCATTATTCCTAATATCGAATGTTAAACATAATTTTATAACTAAACGATTTTAAAAAGTTTTTATTTATTTCAGCATTTAATGTGCGTAGTTTTTACATTTTCCATAAAAAATAAACAACTAACAATAAACTTATTGTTTAATGTTTTGTTTACAAACTGCCTTTTTACTATTCTGTCTAAATTACGAAAAAATATATATACTTGTAGATATGATTGTAGATTAACATCCCCTGTTAAATCACCTTCCAGAAAACAAAAAATAGATTCTTTTTTTTAGGCGATTTTGTATGAACACCCTTAAAAACTTGGCGGAAAGAAGAAAAAATGCTTATTTTAGAATTTAGAGTAGGGATCAGTTTAGTACATACATTTAATTTAAAATGATCCCCTCATTTTCGGACCATTCTAGAGTTTTAAGGCAGTTACTTAAATTCTTTTTTTTTTCTACAGGGCTAAATCCGTAACGTTTTTTTTTTTGGGGGGGGGGGGTGTCTACTTTACATGTGGTTTTGTGATCTTTCCACTCGCACATAGGGTTAGTGATTAAAAAAAATTGATTGATTCCCCTAACAAATTAGAATCGCCTGGAGATGGAAGATCATTTTACGTTAAATATATATAAAACTGAGCTGCCACTCTAAATTCTAAAATAATTGTTTTTTTTTTTCTCGACTTTCCGTTGTTCACAATGTTCACTTTTCACACATAATTGCCTAAAAAAGCAGAATTTCATTTTTTTTTTTGGGGGGGGGGGATTTAGCGGAGGCTGTTAATATACCCATACTTTATTTCTTTAAGCTTATATTTTTAAACTATACATCTTTTTTTAAATTTAAATTTTAAGCAATTGATTTGTTTAGTTTATTTTACCTTTCCCGTAAAAATTAAATAATTAACTTCTTTAAACTTGGCTAATTAAATATCTTATTTTTAAGGCGTAAATAAAAATATTAAAAGTTTGGGTGTTATAGTAGATTGACACCCTCATCCCCCCAAAAAATGAGATTCTACTTTTTATCCAATTACGTGTGAATACCTTAAAAAACCTGATGATGATGATGATGATGATGATGATGATGATGATGATGATGACTTTAACATTGGTTATGAAATAGAAAAAAAACCCTCCTCAAATCTTTCTAAATTACAACAATTTTTTTTTTACCATTCATTAAGTCTTTTTTTGTCCTTAATAATAAAGAGGAAAAACACAAAGTAACCAGTTTTAATAACTCAGTAATATGAAATTGTTTTATTTGATCATCAATCGACGTTACACTCTTTCATTTGTTCATTTCAACCAGTATTTAATGGGGAATTTACTTTCATTTTTATGCTGAAACAAAATCAAATTCCTCAATTTGAATATCTTAAAGACCATATCAATGAATCTTTTTCGTTTTTTTTTTCTAATAAATAAAATTTGACTATGTTCATGCACAATAAATTTCCCCAACATTGGATTATATCAAATAACACTTAGACAGTCATATTTTTGTTGTTTTCCTCCAAATTACCAAAATATCAAATAGAAATTATTTTTTTAAAATTTATTTTTTATTTATCATAGATATTTACAATGGCAAAAAAAAAGTGGTTAGATCAAAATAGAAACAACAAGAAAATACATCATATTAAAGAAAAACAAAAAGCAGGACTGGAAAGAACTATATCACCTGGTCCAGTTCTACTACCACATGCCACTAGGGAAATGTTTGTCAATGCTGCAATTTTACATTTAGGTTTAGAAAAAACAAATATTAAGAAAAAAAAAAAAAAGAAAAAAAAAGAATGACAAATGTTTGGGGAAAAAGATGTGTACGACATAAATGCATGTCAAGAGGGAAAATGAGAGAGAGAGAGAGAGAGAGAGAGAGAGAGAGGCTGGCTGGCCACTGCGATATTTCTTTTTTCTTTTTTTCTTATTCCTTTTTTCTGTAAAGGAAACTATAAATAACGTGTAGCTTTGTGTGACGACGTGTTATGCTATTAGATGAAATTTGGTACCGTTCTAATACCAGAACATCAATTATGTTTTTGCTTGAAACTATTGTCTCACCAATTGCTGCCCGGAGGCCGGGTAGTTTTTCCTAGTCTCTTATAAATCGCTCTTTAATTATGTCATGACGTTATAAAGGATCTCTTATCCCCCAATCCCCCCCTCTCTCTCTCTCTCTCTCTCTGTTGTAATAGATAACATCTTCTTTTGTGACATCATCCAGTGTACACAACTCCTTTTGTGAAGTCATCCAGTATTAACGCTGACAAACAAGATGACGTCATCCTTTTGTGACATCATCAACATCATTGATGAATTCTATTTAACCCATAGATGAGATCCTGAAATGTGCTGCCATTCTGGGTCGAAGCAGATCTGGGAGTAATGGCAATTAACGAGTAACTCGACACTCCTCAAACTCTCAAATTGGGTCCTCATCACGGGATGAAGTTTAAGGTCATACCCAGGACGGTTGGTGGGTAAGAAGGGGCTTAAGTAGTTGATAGGGTTGGGAAATAGTGTAGGTGAAAAAAAAAAGGTAGAAGGGGGGGTGATGGGAGGAATACCTTGCTTAATGATCACCGAGGCATTTTAGTGTCATGTCCGGAACAAATTCTATTTAATCCATAAATGGGACCCCAACAGGTATTACTACTCCGGGTCAGAGTATACCTAGGAGTAATGGAGACAAATGTGAAAATTAGAGTACGCTTAAGATTTTTCAAAAAAGCGATAAAAATTGTATATTTTGTTAAAAAGATTATGACATGCTGAACGTTTTGGCGTTAAAAGCAATTTAGTATTACGCATGAAATCTGAAGACAAACACATTTTAAATTAGTAAAGAGGCTAGTATTATCGGCTTATTTCCTAGATGATTGGATCAAGGTTACTAGCTAAAAACCGGAATCAGAAGTACGTTTGCTGAAAATAAATAAGTTCTTTTAATGACTTATATAAAAAGTAATTTAAATTAAAATATTTTGTGAAACAAATATTTTTATAACTCACTAAGCGACGTTGAGCCTGGCCAGTACAAAATGGGTGACCATTTGTAAATATTAGGCGCTTTATATCATCTCCCCTAACCGGGAGATACATGTTGACTGGGGACCGCATGTGAATTTGTATTCACCATAAAACTTTAGTGGAAGGCGGAATGCCCGATGCTGGACGAATATCACAAAAAAGGTTTTGTATATTTTTAGCAATCTATCTACTATTGAAAAGTTATGGTGTGTTGGGAGTTTGTCTGTTCGTTCATAAATAGAAACACATGATTAGTTGACAAAAA
Source organism: Sepiola atlantica (assembly GCA_963556195.1). Taxonomy (NCBI): domain Eukaryota; kingdom Metazoa; phylum Mollusca; class Cephalopoda; order Sepiida; family Sepiolidae; genus Sepiola; species Sepiola atlantica. Next base: position 18,794,798 of record OY744522.1, on the reverse strand, counting down.
AGGGATAGGCAGAGTACACATTACTAAGGCAGTCATTTTTACAATGTTTACACTTGAGTTCGAATATAATATAAATTTAAAGGATTTTTTTTACTCGATACATGTTTTACAAATTTAAAGAAATTAACATAATAACAAAAAAAAACATTACATAAATATTTAAAAAAAACTAATTGACCTTTTTTTTTTGATAATCCATAAATAGGTAGATATAAAGGGTATTCATTATTAGTTCAAAGTGAATTATTTTTTGCTTAAAAACATAATTTTTAATGTTTTTTGCCCATAAAAACAATATGTAAATACATTCATCTTAATTACTTACTCTCTCATTGCTATTAAGTAGCATATTTGTTCAAATAAAATTCCACATATATTTTTTCGGTACTGATATCGATCCTGACCCAGTTTTCGTGAGGTTCGACTCGGAAGCGTTCGGCTGTCCTATGCAAACGCCCGAGAGTTGACGAGCTGATTTGTCCCAGACGACAATTTTGATACAGTGCTGCGTCCTATGATAATAATGCTTGTTTTGTTTTTGTTGTTGTTAGGGTTAGGGTTTAGGGTTAGGGTTAGGGTTTAGGGTTTAGGGTTAGGGTTTAGGGTTAGGGTTAAACATATTTATTTGACAACAGTAATTTCGCTCTGTTTTGCTTGTTTTATTTGTTTTGTTTCAAAAATTTCTTGCAACTATAGCTAAAAATTATAGGACGCAGCAACTTATCAAAATAAAAAAAAAAATTATTTGATAACAGTAACTTCGCTATGTTTTGCTTGTTTTGTTTTTTTTGTTGTTTCTTTTAGAAAATTTCTTGAAAATATAACTTACAATCACAGGACGCAGCACCGTATCAAAATTGTCGTCTGGTACAATTCGGGTCGTCATCTCTTGGGCGTTTGCGTAGGACAGCCGAACGCTTCCGAGTCGAACCTCACAAAAACTGGGTCAGGATCGATATCAGTACCATTTTTTCTTTGTACATAAAGTTGTAGAAGCTAGGTAAAGATGGAAATTGACATACCCAGATACTGTACCAACACTGCACAAGGAGCGGGTATAAACAAAATAATGTCATTGTGCAGCATTTTGAGGCATTTTAGCCAAAACATTTAATTACAAAATTAAATCCACCAGAATGCATTTTAGTTTCTAAAACAAATCAATAAAAAAGGATGAGACATCCATGCAGTATAGTTAACAGCATAAAAAAGCGAAAACAAACAAAATATACAACAAATAACTGTTACCAAATGCAAGAAAATTTAATTTGTTACCAAGCTTCATAGTTTTAAAGTTTGTTTTTAAAAATTTCAATATAACGTTTCGGACTACTATTCCCATCTTTATTTCGGATACACTTAGAATCCAATATGGTCGACCAATCAGTGTTGCTGTTTCATTCCTTATATTGTGGCCCTGTAAAGGATTGTTTATAGTTTCTGTTTTAATAGATAACATTATCCCTTTGTGACATCCGAAAGGATTTTCTCAGTGTGTTGCAACTTTGTTTAAGTAGATGATATTATCGCTTTGTGACACCGGGAAATCTTTTATGACGTCACAAAGTGATGACATCATATTCATTAAGAGAGCACAGACGACTCATGACTCGAAGAGTCAGTGATTATATATATATATATATATATATATATATATATATATATATAGTAGAGAATGGTAGTTTGCTTGAAGCATTGCTGGGTATAGTAGTAGTAAGTTTTTGAAAGGCTGTGGGCAATGCAATTCCGGGTAAGATGCAAGTTGAAAGGAAAGGAACAAAAACAATAAAAATAAATCGAATACGATATAAGACTTACTATTTATTTTTCCTTTTTTTTTCTCTTTTTTTTTTTTCTTACATAACAGCAAGAGTGTTTTAGCTGTTCGTGTGATGTCCGGGTGATTAAAAATCACTATTTGATATTTCGGGAAAAGACATCCCTTTTTCAAAAATAATTAGACCAGAAGAAGAATAATATTTTATTCTTCTCCGACTGTGTAGAGAATAATACAAAACAAAATGGCTGCCAGATATAGACCGCAGCAAAAAAAAAACAAAAAAAAAACAGTTTCACAGGGAATATAAATTAAGTTAAGTTTTATTTTAATATTATGTTAAATATATGATTGGTGTTTAGAATATTATTGTAATGTTGGTTAGGTGTATGGTGTTCGATAAACTGTTAGTTTTGATAATATATATATATCATTTTTTTATTTAATTTTTTTTTTTTATATTTGAATATTTACTTTGTTTTATCTTCGTATTTTTTATTTTGTTTATCTTTCTATCGTAATTTAAGAATTTTAATATAAATTAAAGTAATTAGTCTCATATTTTAAATATTCTAGATCTATCTACTTATCGATTTCGATTATCATCTATTAAAGAAGTGTTATCTATTATATAAAGGCCAGTTGTCTGTATGTCTGTCTGTCTGTCTGTCTGTCTGTTTGTTTGTTTGTTTGTATGTCCAGATACTCCTCCGAGAGTACCCAACAAACAGTCACACGGTTGACATCATCATGACCGGCCAGCCCCGGGACGTGTAATATCTCAGAACCGGAAATAGAAATTGACTCTTTGGGGGTCGACTGAGCACTTTTCTCCAATGGGGGTGTGGTTTTTTCCTCGATTTTCAACGTTGTTTAGTACTAATTTGAGAAAAAACAATGCTATCATGTAGAATTTTAGAAATATGCAAAGTCACGCTTTTATTTAACAGGAAATGACGTCAGAGGAAAAGAGTGTAGGGAAGAAAATCCCTCACACTAAAACCCTTCTTTCCCTCTCACTCCCACCCTTTCTACCTTCCCTTCCTCCCCTACGCCCGTTCTGTTATTATGATACCACCCTCCTAGGCATTACCTTCTCCTTTTTGAGAGTTGTGGAGATAGTGCGGCGGTGTGACTGCTTCAGGTCAAATCAGGGGGGGGGGGGGTCGGCATTCGCAAAATTTGGGGGAGCGGCGCGTCAGGCGAAATTTGGGGAGGGGGGAGTGTCGGAAAAAAAAATTGACTCTTCGGGGGAGGGGGAGCTTTTTCCATCACTTTTCAACGTTGTTTAGTACTAATTTGAGAAAAAAACAATGCTATCATCGTCACGCTTTTAACAGGAAATGACGTCAGAGGAGATCCCTAACGGCACTTTTTTGAACATGAGTTTATAGTGAAGCAAGGGTTGCTTAACTACTAACGGTATTTTTTGAAACAAGCGTTTATAGTGACGCAAGTGTTGTTTAATCAATAACGGCACTTTTTTGAACATGAGTTTATAGTGAAGCAACAGTTGCTTATTCTAACCGCATTTCTTCTGTTGACATGATACCAAATTCCCAGGTATTACCTCCTCCTTTTTGAGAGGTGTGAAGTTAGTGTATTATCAGTAAAATTAAAGTAATAAATAATTATGCACCACCATTGTTTTCACTAATATTTGTATACATATTAAATAACGTCTAAATAAGTAAAGTAAGAAGAGAAAAATTATGCTCCGCCATTGTTTTCACTAATATTTGTATACATGTTAAATAACGTGTCAATAAGTAAAGTAAGACGAGAAATTATTATGCTCCGCCATTGTTTTCACTAATATTTGTATACATGTTAAATAACGTGTCAATAAGTAAAGTAATAAGAGAAATAATTATGCTCCGCCATTGTTTTCACTAATATTTGTATACATGTTAAATAACGTGTCAATAAGTAAAGTAAGAACAGAAAAATTATTCTCCGCCATTGTTTTCACTAATATTTGTATACATATTAAATAACGTCTCAATAAGTAAAGTAATAAGAGAAATAATTATGCTCCGCCATTGTGTTCACTAATATTTGTATACATGTTAAATAACGTCTCAATAAGTAAAGTAAGACGAGAAATTATTATGCTCCGCCATTGTTTACACTAATATTTGTACACATGTTAAATAACGTGTCAATAAGACAAGTAAGACGAGAAATAATTATGCTTCGCCATTGTTTACACTAATATTTGTATACATGTTAAATAACGTCTCAATAAGTAAATTAAGAAGAGAAATAATTATGCTCCGCCATTGTTTTCACTAATATTTGTACACATGTTAAATAACGTGTCAATAAGTAAAGTAAGACGAGAAATAATTATGCTCCGCCATTGTTTTCACTAATATTTGTATACATGTTAAATAACGTGTCAATAAGTAAAGTAAGACGAGAAATAATTATGCTCCGCCATTGTTTACACTAATTTTTGTATACATGTTAAATAACGTCTCAATAAGTAAAGTAAGACGAGAAATAACTATGCTCCGGCATTGTTTTCACTAATATTTGTATACATGTTAAATAACGTCTCAATAAGTAAAGTAAGACGAGAAATAATTATGCTCCGCCATTGTTTTCACTAATATTTGTACACATGTTAAATAACGTGTCAATAAGTAAAGTAAGACGAGAAATAATTATGCTCCGCCATTGTTTTCACTAATATTTGTATACATGTTAAATAACGTCTCAATAAGTAAAGTAAGACGAGAAATAATTATGCTCCGCCATTGTTTACACTAATATTTGTATACATGTTAAATAACGTCTCAATAAGTAAAGTAAGACGAGAAATAATTATGCTCCGGCATTGTTTTCACTAATATTTTTATACATGTTAAATAACGTGTCAATAAGTAAAGTAAGACGAGAAATTTTTATGCTCCACCATTGTTTTCACTAATATTTGTATACATATTAAATAACGTCTCAATAAGTAAATTAAGAAGAGAAAAATTATGCTCCGCCATTGTTTTCACTAATATTTGTATACATGTTAAATAACGTGTCAATAAGACAAGTAAGACGAGAAATAATTATGCTTCGCCATTGTTTACACTAATATTTGTATACATGTTAAATAACGTCTCAATAAGTAAAGTAAGAAGAGAAATTATTATGCTCCGCCATTGTTTTCACTAATATTTGTACACATGTTAAATAACGTGTCAATAAGTAAAGTAAGACGAGAAATAATTATGCTCCGCCATTGTTTTCACTAATATTTGTATACATGTTAAATAACGTCTCAATAAGTAAAGTAAGACGAGAAATAATTATGCTCCGCCATTGTTTACACTAATATTTGTATACATGTTAAATAACGTCTCAATAAGTAAAGTAAGAAGAGAAACAATTATGCACCGCCATTGTTTTCACTAATATTTTAATACATATTAAATAACGTCTCAAGAAGTAAAATAAGAAGAGAAAAATTATGCTCCGCCATTGTTTTCACTAATATTTGTACACATGTTAAATAACGTGTCAATAAGTAAAGTAAGACGAGAAATAATTATGCTCCGCCATAGTTTTCACTTAAAATATTTCTCAAGGTTGAAGGAGAGTGAAAAATTTGTTGGGATGGGAAGGGGGGCGTGAGAGATTGAGGGGTCGGGGAAAATGTTAGGGGTCAGGCGGAACTTTTTAGGGGTCAGGCCAAATTATTTTGTTTTTTTTTGTTTTGAAGTCAAAATATTTCTCATCGTTAGGGGAGAGTGAAAAATTAGGGGGCTGGAGAAATTTAGGGGTCGGGGAACATTTTAGAGGTCAGGACGAACTTTTTAGGGGTCAGGCCAAATTTTTTTTTTTTTTGTTTTGAACTCAAAATATTTCTTATGGTTGGGGGAGAGTGAAAAATTAGGGGGCTGGAGAGATTTAGGGATTGGGGAAAATTTTAGAGGTCACTCGGAACTTTTTAGGGGTCAGGCCAAATTTTTTTGTTTTTTTTTGTTTTGAAGTCAAAATATTTCTCATCGTTAGGGGAGAGTGAAAAATTAGGGGGCTGGAGAAATTTAGGGGTCGGGGAACATTTTAGGGGTCAGGACGAACTTTTTAGGGGTCAGGCCAAATTTTTTTTTTTTTAGTTTCGAACTCAAAATATTTCTTATGGTTGGGGGAGAGTGAAAAATTAGGGGGCTGGAGAGATTTAGGGATCGGGTAAAATTTTAGGGGTCAGGCGGAACTTTTTAGGGGTCAGGCCAAATTTTTTTGTTTTTTTTTGTTTTGAAGTCAAAATATTTCTCATGGTTGGGGGAGAGTGAAAAATTAGGGGACTGGAAAGATTTAGGGGTCGGGGAAAATTTTAGGGATCAGGCCGAACTTTTTAGGGGTCAGGCCAAATTTTTTTTGTTTTTTTTGTTTTGAAGTCAAAATATTTCTCATGGGATGGGGAGAGTCAAAAATTAGGGGGTTAGAGGGATTTAGGGGTCGGGGAAAATTTTAGGGGTCAGGCGGAACTTTTTAAGGGTCAGGCCAAATTTTTTGTTTTTTTTTGTTTTGAAGTCAAAATATTTCTCATGGTTGGGGGAGAGTGAAAAATTAGGGTGCTGGAGAGATTCAGGGGTCGGGGAAAATTTTAGGGGTCAGGACGAACTTTTTAGGGGTCAGGCCAAATTTTTTCTTTTTTTTGGTTTAGAACTCTAAATATTTCTCAGGGTTGGGGGAGAGTGAAAAATTAGGGGGCTGGAGAGATTTAAGGATCGGGGAAAATTTTAGGGGTCAGACGAACCTTTTTAGGGGTCAGGCCAAATTTTTTTGATTTTTTTTGTTTTGAAGTCAAAATATTTCTCATGGTTGGAGGAGAGTGAAAAATTAGGGGCTGGAGAGATTTAGGGGTCGGGGAAAATTCTAGGGGTCATGACGAACTTTTTAGGGGTAAAGCCAAATTTTTTTCTTTTTATTGGTTTTGAAGTCAAAATATTTCTCAGGGTTGGGGGAGAGTGAAGAATTAGGGGGCTGGAGAGATTGAGGGGTCGGGGAAAATGTTAGGGGTCAGGCGGAACTTTTTAGGGGTCAGGCCAAATTTTTTTGTTTTTTTTTGTTTTGAAGTCAAAATATTTCTCATCGTTAGGGGAGAGTGAAAAATTAGGGGGCTGGAGAAATTTAGGGGTCGGGGAACATTTTAGAGGTCAGGACGAACTTTTTAGGGGTCAGGCCAAATTTATTTTTTTTGTTTTGAACTCAAAATATTTCTCATGGTTGGGGGAGAGTGAAAAATTAGGGGGCTTGAGAGATTTAAGGATCGGGGAAAATTTTAGGTGTCAGACGAACCTTTTTAGGGGTCAGGCCAAATTTTTTTGATTTTTTTTGTTTTAAAGTCAAAATATTTCTCATGGTTGGAGGAAAGTGATAAATTAGGGGCTGGAGAGATTGAGGGGTCGGGGAAAATTCTAGGGGTCATAGCGAACTTTTTAGGGGTCAGGCCAAATTTTTTTCTTTTTATTGGTTTTGAAGTCAAAATATTTCTCATGGTTGGGGGAGAGAGAAAAATTAGGGGGCTGGAGAGATTTAGGGGTCGGGGAACATTTTAGGGATCAGGCCGAACTTTTTAGGGGTCAGGCCAAATTTTTTTGTTTTTTTTTGTTTTGAAGTCAAAATATTTCTCATGGTTGGGGGAGAGTGAAAAATTAGGGGACTGGAGAGATTTAAGGGTCGGGGAAAATTTTAGGGGTCAGGACGAACTTTTTAGGGGTAAGGCCAAATTTTTTTGTTTTTTTTTGTTTTGAAATCAAAATATTTCTCAGGGTTGGGGGAGAGTGAACAATTAGGGGGCTGGAGAGATTGAGGGGTCAGGGAAAATGTTAGGGGTCAGGCGGAACTTTTTACGGGTCAGGCCAAATTTTTTTGTTTTTTTTTGTTTTGAAGTCAAAATATTTCTCATCGTTAGGGGAGAGTGAAAAATTAGGGGGCTGGAGAAATTTAGGGGTCGGGGAACATTTTAGGGGTCAGGCCGAACTTTTTAGGGGTCAGGCCAAATTTTTTTTTTTTTTTGGTTTCGAACTCAAAATATTTCTTATGGTTGGAGGAGAGTGAAAAATTAGGGGGCTGGAGAGATTTAGGGATCGGGTAAAATTTTAGGGGTCAGGCGGAACTTTTTAGGGGTCAGGCCAAATTTTTTTGTTTTTTTTTTGTTTTGAAGTCAAAATATTTCTCATGGTTGGGGGAGAGTGAAAAATAAGGGGGCTGGAGAGATTTAGGGGTCGGGGAAAATTTTAGGGGTCAGGACGAACTTTTTAGGGGTCAGGCCAAATTTTTTTCTTTTTTTTGGTTTTGAACTGAAAATATTTCTCAGGGTTGGGGGAGAGTGAAAAATTAGGGGCTGGAGAGATTTAGGGTCGGGAAAATTTTAGGGGTCATGCGGAACTTTTTAGGGGGCAGGCCAAATTTTTTCGTTTTTTTTTGGTTTTGAACTCAAAATATTTCTCATGGTTGGGGGAGAGTGAAAAATCAGGGGGCTGGAGAGATTGAGGGGTCGGGGAAAATTTTAGGGGTCAGGCGGAACTTTTTAGGGGCCAGGCCAAATTTTTTTGTTTTTATTGGTTTTGAACTCAAAATATTTCTCAGGGTTGGGGGAGAGTGAAAAATTAGGGGGCTGGAGAGATTTAGTGTCGGGGAAAATTTTAGGGGTCAGGACGAACTTTTTAGGGGTCAGGCCAAATTTTTTTACTTTTTTTTGGTTTTGAACTGAAAATATTTCTCAGGGTTGGGGGAGACTGAAAAATTAGGGGGCTGGAGAGATTTAGGGGTCGGGGAAAATTTTAGGGGTCAGGACGAACTATTTAGGGGTCAGGCAAAATTTTTTTTTTTTTTTGGTTTTGAAGTCAAAATATTTCTCATGGTTGGGGGAGAGTGAAAAATTAGGGGGCTGGAGAGATTTAGGGCTCGGGTAAAATTTTAGGATTCAGGCGGAACTTTTAAGGGGGCAGGCCAAATTTTTATCTTTTTTTTGGTTTTGAAGTCAAAATATTTCTCATGGTTGGGGGAGAGTGAAACATTAGGGGGCTGGAGAGATTTAGGGGTCGGGGAAAATTTTAGGGGTCAGGCAGAACTTTTAAGGGGGCAGGCCAAATTTTTTTGTTTTTTTTTGTTTTGAAGTCAAATATATTTTTCATCGTTGGGGGAGAGTGAAAAATTAAAGGGCTGGAGAGATTTAGGGGTCGGGAAAATTTTAGGTGTCAGGCCAAATTCTTTAGGGGTCTGCCCAAATTTAGGGGCGGCGATATGTACGTATTTAGCTTCCATACCGGGGCGGCGATAGGTACTTATTTAGCATTCAGCGGTGGTGATAGGTACTTATATAGCATGTGCACATGGGCGGTAATAAGTACGTATATAATATGCGCACCGGGGCAGTGATAGGTATGTATTTAGCATGCGCACTGAGGCAGCGATCGGTTCATATATAGCACGCGCACCGGGGCGGCGATAGGTACGTATATAGCACGCGCACCGGGGCGGCGAAAGGTACATATTTAAAATTCACACCGGGGCGGCGAAAGGTACATATTTAAAATTCACACCGGGGCGGCGATAGGTACGTATTTAGCATTCACACCGGGGCGGCGATAGGTATGTATTTAGCATTCACACAGGGGCAGCGATAGGTATGTATTTAGCATTGCACCGGGGTGGCGATATGTACGTATTTAGCTTCTGCACCGGGGCGGCGATAGGTACGTATTTAGAATTCACACCGGGGCGGCGATAGGTACGTATTTAGTATTCACACAGGGGCGGCGATAGGTATGTATTTAGCATTCGCACCGGGGCGGCGATATGTACGTATTTAGCTTCCACACCAGGGCGGCGATAGGTACGTATTCAGAATTCAGGGGTGGCGATAGCTACGTATATAGCATGTACACATGGGCAGCAATAAGTACGTACATAGCATGCGCTCTGCGGCAGCGATCAGTACATATATAGCACGCGCACCGGGGCGGCGAAAGGTATGTATTTTGCATTCGCACCGTGGCGGTGATAGGTACGTATTTAGCATTCGCACCGGGGCGGCTATAGGTACGTATTTAGCATTCGCACCAGGGCAGCTATAGGTACGTATTTAGCATTCGCACTGGGCCGGCGATAGTTACGTATTCAGCATTCACACCAAAGCGGCAATATGTACATATTAATTATTCGCACTAGGGCAGCGATAGGTACTTATGTAGCATGCACATCAGGGCGCAATTGGTATGTCTTTAGTATTCGCACTAGGGCAGCGATAGGTACTTATGTAGCATGCACACCGGTGTGCCATAGGTATGTATTTAGCATTCACACCGGGGCAACGATAGGTACTATTTAGCATTCGCAACGGGGCAGCGATAGGTACTTAAATAGTATCTGCACCGGGGCGGCGATAGGTATGTATATAGTATGTGCACTGGGGCGGCGATAGGTACGTATATAGTATGCGCACCGGGGTGATGATAGATACGTATATAGTATGAACACCGGGGTGGAGATAAGTACCTATATAGAAGGCGCAGATAGAGGTGTTACTTTTTATAGAAATATGTCATACTATTACCCTGGGCAATAGGAGAAATGGTGGGGAAGAAACAGCTTTTGCAAAAGGAAAAATTAGAAAGTAGCGGCGAAATGGGGCGACCAGGGAAGAGAAAGGTAGCAGATAAAGAGACGGCTATAGAGAGAGGGGGCGGACATAGAAGTTTGAATATAAAGACGTTACACACACTTCTTTCTTCAAATATATGTTTTTATGACCCCGAGCAACGCCGGGTAGCCCCGCTAGTCTATTATATAAAGGGCAGTTGTCTGTATGTCTGTTTGTTTGTATGTCCAGTATCTCCTCAAAAACTACGCGGCAACATGTCAAAAAGTTGATATCTTTAGCACCGTACATATCCCGTAATCATAATATCTAAAAATCGCGACAAACGATTCACTCGCTGACAGTCAACCGGACCACTTTCCGACAAAAGGTAGCAGTTTTTTTCGTATTTTTCACGAAATTTCAACGTTAATATGTAGTAAATTCGAAATAATCTAATGTATTTATGTACTAATCCGATAAAAATGCCGAGTCACTGTAAACATCCCATAATCCCTTGCCGGATGTACCCGGTCTTGCCCTAAATTGTGTCCGGTTGTATCAGATCATCCATTAACTTCTGTCCGGTTGCATCAATAACAACATAGGAATCCTACGGTCTCAATCACATCCGCACCTGTCCCATAATCCCTTGCCGGATGTACCCGGTCTTGCTCTAAATTGTGTCCGGTTATATCAGGTCATCATGACGTCAGAGAGTGGCAGTTTTTTTTCCCTCACACACTTTCTTTCATAATTATTAATAGACGCTAATATTCCCCCCCCCTTCCTCCCTGTGGCCGTACTGTTATCATGATAGGAATTACCTCCTCCTTTCAGGCCAAATTGGGGGGGGGGGGGGTTACGGTATTCGCCGGTGTGAGCATTACCTCCTCCTTTCTTGAGAAGTGTTGAGGTAGGGTAGTATCGGTTCCGTTGTCATGATGCACTCATCCCATGCATTATCTCCTCCTTTTTTGAGAAATGTTGAGGTAGGGTCGTATCGGTTCCGTTGTCATGATGCCCTCATCCCATGCATTATCTCCTTTTTTTAGAAGTGTTGAGGTAGGGTCGTATCGGTTCCGTTGTCATGATGCACTATTCCCATGCATTATCTCCTCCTTTTTTGAGAAGTGTTGAGGTAGGGTCGTATCGGTTCCGTTGTCATGATGCACTCATCCCATGCATTATCTCCTCCTTTTTTGAGAAGTGTTGAGGTAGGGTCGTATCGGTTCCGTTGTCATGATGCACTCATCCCATGCATTATCTCCTCCTTTTTTGAGAAGTGTTGAGGTAGGGTCGTATCGGTTCCGTTGTCATGATGCACTCATCCCATGCATTATCTCCTTCTTTTTTGAGAAGTGTTGAGGTAGTATCGGTTTCGTTGTCATAGTGCCCTCATCCCATGCATTATCTCCTCCTTTTTTGAGAAGTGTTGAGGTAGTATCGGTTTCGTTGTCATAGTGCCCTCATCCCATGCATTATCTCCTCCTTTTTTGAGAAGTGTAGAGGTAGGGTCGTATCGGTTCCGTTGTCATGATGCACTCATCCCATGCATTATCTCCTCCTTTTTTTAGAACTGTTGAGGAAGGGTCGTATCGGTTCCGTTGTCATGATGCACTATTCCCATGCATTATCTCCTCCTTTTTTGAGAAGTGTTGAGGTAGGGTCGTATCGGTTCCGTTGTCATGATGCACTCATCCCATGCATTATCTCCCCCTTTTTTTAGAACTGTTGAGGAAGGGTCGTATCGGTTACGTTGTCATGATGCACTATTCCCATGCATTATCTCCTCCTTTTTTGAGAAGTGTTGAGGTAGGGTCGTATCGGGTCCGTTGTCATGATGCACTCATCCCATGCATTATCTCCTCCTTTTTTGAGAAGTGTAGAGGTAGGGTCGTATCGGGAAAATTTTAGGGGTCAGGACGAACTTTTTAGGGGTCAGGCAAAATTTTTTTTCTTTTTTTTGGTTTTGAACTGAAAATATTTCTCATGGTTGGGGGAGAGTGAAAAATTAGGGGGCTGGAGAGATTTAGGGGTCGGGGAAAATTTTAGGGGTCAGGACGAACTTTTTAGGGGTCAGGCCACATTTTTTTGTTTTTTTTTGTTTTTTTTTGTTTTGAAGTCAAAATATTTCTCAGGGTTGGGGGAGAGTGAAAAATTAGGGGGCTGGAGAGATTTAGGGGTCGGGGAAAATTTTAGGGGTCAGGACGAACTTTTTAGGGGTCAGGCCACATTTTTTTGTTTTTTTTTGTTTTTTTTTGTTTTGAAGTCAAAATATTTCTCAGGGTTGGGGGAGAGTGAAAAATTAGGGGGCTGGAGAGATTTAGGGGTCGGGGAAAATTTTAGGGGTCAGGACGAACTTTTTAGGGGTCAGGCCAAATTTTTTTGTTTTTTTTTGTTTTGAAGTCAAAATATTTCTCATCGTTGGAGGAGAGTGAAAAATTAGGAGTCTGGAGAGATTTAGGGGTCGGGGAAAATTTTAGGGGTCAGGACGCACTTTTTAGGGGTCAGGCCAAATTTTTTTGTTTTTTTTTGTTTTGAAGTCAAAATATATCTCATGGTTGGGGAGAGTGAAAAATTAGGGGGCTGGAGAGATTTAGGGGTCGGGGACAATTTTAGGGGTCAGGACGAACTTTTTAGGGGTCAGGCCAAATTTTTTTGTTTTTTTTGTTTTTTTTTGTTTTGAAGTCAAAACATTTCTCAGGGTTGGGGGAGAGTGAAAACTTAGGGGGCTAGATAGATTTAGGGGTCGGGGAAAATTTTAGGGGTCAGGACAAACTTTTTAGGGGTCAGGCCAAATTTTTTTGTTTTTTTTTGTTTTGAAGTCAAAATATATCTCATGGTTCGAGGAGAGTGAAAAATTAGGGGGCTGGAGAGATTTAGGGGTCGGGGAAAATTTTAGGGGTCAGGACGAACTTTTTAGGGGTCAGGCCAAATTTTTTTGTTTTTTTTTGTTTTTTTTTTGTTTTGAAGTCAAAATATTTCTCAGGGTTGGGGGCGGGTGAAAAATTAGGGAGCTGGAGAGATTTAGGGGTCGGGGAAAATTTTAGGGGTCAGGACGAACTTTTTAGGGGTCAGGCCAAATTTTTTTGTTTTTTTTTGTTTTGAAGTCAAATTATATCTCATGGTTGGAGGAGAGTGAAAAATTAGGGGGCTGGAGAGATTTAGGGGTCGGGGAAAATTTTAGGCGTCAGGACGAACTTTTTAGGGGTCAGGCCAAATTTTTTTGTTTTTTTTTTGTTTTGAAGTCAAATGATTTCTCATGGTTGGGGGAGAGTGAAAAATTAGGGGGCTGGAGAGATTTAGGGGTCGGGGAAAATTTTAGGGGTCAGGACGAACTTTTTAGGGGTCAGGCCACATTTTTTTTTTTTTTTTTTTTTTTTTTTTGTTTTGAAGTCAGAATATTGCTCGGGGTTGGGGGAGAGTGAAAAATTAGGGGGCTGGAGAGATTTAGGGGTCGGGGAAAATTTTAGGGGTCAGGACGAACTTTTTAGGGGTCAGGCCACATTTTTTTGTTTTTTTTTGTTTTGAATGCAAATTATTTCTCATGGTTGGAGGAGAGTGAAAAATTAGGGGGCTAGAGAGATTTAGGGGTCGGGGAAAATTTTAGCGGTCAGGCGGAACTTTTTAGGGGTCAGGCCAAATTTTTTTCTTTTTTTTTGTTTTGAAGTCAAAATATATCTCATGGTTGGGGGAGAGTGAAAAATTAGGGGGCTGGAGAGATTTAGGGGTCGGGGAAAATTTTAGGGGTCAGGACGAACTTTTTAGGGTTCAGGCCAAATTTTTTTCTTTTTTTTTGGTTTTGAACTCAAAATATTTCTCAGGGTTGGAGGAGAGTGAACAATTAGGGGGCTGGAGAGATTGAAGGGTCGGGGAAAATTTTAGGGGTCAGGCGGAACTTTTTAGGGGTCAGGCCAAATTTTTTTGTTTTTTTTTGTTTTGAAGTCAAAATATTTCTCATGGTTGGGGGAGAGTGAAAAATTAGGGGCTGGAGAGATTTAGGGGTCGGGGAAAATTTTAGGTGTCAGGCCAAATTTTTAGGGGTCCGCCCAAATTTAGGGGCGGCGATATGTACATATTTAGCTTCCACACCGGGCGGCGATAGGTACTTATTTAGCATTCAGCGGTGGTGATAGGTACTTATATAGCATGTGCACATGGGCGGTAATAAGTACGTATATAGTATGCGCACTGGGGCAGTGATAGGTATGTATATAGCATGCGCACTGAGGCAGCTATCGGTTAATATATAGCACGCGCACCGGGGCGGCGATAGGTACGTATATAACACGCGCACAGGGGCGGTGAAAGGTACATATTTAAAATTCACACCGGGGCGGCGAAAGGTACATATTTAAAATTCACACTGGGGCGGCGATATGTACGTATTTAGCATTTACACCGGGGCGGCAATAGGTATGTATTTAGAATTCACACCGGGGCGGCGATAAGTATGTATTTAGCATTTGCACCGGGGCGGCGACATGTACGTATTTAGCTTCCACACCAGGGCGGCGATAGGTACGTATTCAGAATTCAGAATTCAGGGGTGGCGATAGCTACGTATATAGTATGTACACATGGGCAGCAATAAATATGTACATAGCATGCGCTCTGCGGCGGCGATCAGTACATATATAGCACGCGCACCGGGGCAGCGAAAGGTATGTATTTCACATTCGCACTGTGGTGGTGATAGGTACGTATTTAGCATTCGCACCGGGGCGGCTATGGGTACGTATTTAGCATTCGCACCAGGGCGGCTATAGGTACGTATTTAGCATGCGCACTGGGCCGGCGATAGGTACGTATTTAGCATTCACACTAAAGCGGCAATATGTACATATTAATTAATCGCACTAGGGCAGCGATAGGTACTTATGTAGCATGCACACCGGGGCGCAATTGGTATGTCTTTAGTATTCACACAAGGGCAGCGATAGGTACTTATGTAGCATGCACACCGGGGCACAATAAGTATGTATTTAGCATTCACACCGGGGCAACGATAGGTACTATTTAGCATTCGCAACAGGGCGGCGATAGGTACTTAAATAGTATCTGCACCGGGGCGGCGATAGGTACGTATATAGTATGTGCACTGGGGCGGCGATAGGTACGTATATAGTATGCGCACCGGGGTGATGATAGATACGTATATAGTATGAACACCCGGGTGGAGATAAGTACCTATATAGAAGGCACAGATAGAGGTGTTACTTTTTATAGAAATATGTCATACTATTACCCTGGGCAATATGAGAAATGGTGGGGACGAAACAGCTTTTGCAAAAGGCAAAATTAGAAAGTAGCGGCGAAATGGGGCGACCAGGGAAGAGAAAGGTAGCAGATAAAGAGACGGCTTTGCACCGGGGCGGCGACATGTACGTATTTAGCTTCGACACAAGGGCGGCGATAGGTACGTATTCAGAATTCAGAATTCAGGGGTGGCGATAGCTACGTATATAGTATGTACACATGGGCAGCAATAAATATGTACATAGCATGCGCTCTGCGGCGGCGATCAGTACATATATAGCACGCGCACCGGGGCAGCGAAAGGTATGTATTTCACATTCGCACTGTGGTGGTGATAGGTACGTATTTAGCATTCGCACCGGGGCTGCTATGGGTACGTATTTAGCATTCGCACCAGGGCGGCTATAGGTACGTATTTAGCATGCGCACTGGGCCGGCGATAGGTACGTATTTAGCATTCACACCAAAGCGGCAATATGTACATATTAATTAATCGCACTAGGGCAGCGATAGGTACTTATGTAGCATGCACACCGGGGCGCAATTGGTATGTCTTTAGTATTCACACAAGGGCAGCGATAGGTACTTATGTAGCATGCACACCGGGGCACAATAAGTATGTATTTAGCATTCACACCGGGGCAACGATAGGTACTATTTAGCATTCGCAACAGGGCGGCGATAGGTACTTAAATAGTATCTGCACCGGGGCGGCGATAGGTACGTATATAGTATGTGCACTGGGGCGGCGATAGGTACGTATATAGTATGCGCACCGGGGTGATGATAGATACGTATATAGTATGAACACCCGGGTGGAGATAAGTACCTATATAGAAGGCACAGATAGAGGTGTTACTTTTTATAGAAATATGTCATACTATTACCCTGGGCAATATGAGAAATGGTGGGGACGAAACAGCTTTTGCAAAAGGCAAAATTAGAAAGTAGCGGCGAAATGGGGCGACCAGGGAAGAGAAAGGTAGCAGATAAAGAGACGGCTATAGAGAGAGGGGGCGGACATAGAAGTTTGAATATAAAGATGTTACACACACGATCTTTCTTCAAATATATGTTTTTATGACCCCGAGCAACGCCGGGTAGCCCCGCTAGTTAATTACTAATTGTGAGTTTCGTCAAATTAGATTAACGAATTAACTTATTAACTTGATATATTTATTATAAGATAAAGGGGAGTAACTCTGGATTTTTTAAAATATTTTTTTTATAATTAATTTTTTAATTTTTTTTTTTTTTTTTTAAATTTTTTTTTTGGTGGAGATCTGTATAACAATATTAGTATATATATACAACATATATACACATAATGCATATATACATATATATATACATATCTATGTATTATTGTTTGTTTAATTGTTTATCTATATATATTCATCAATTTCTTTACATATTTGTTTGTTTGTTTTTTTTTTGTTTTTTTTTTGTTTTGTTTTTTTTATTTATTTATTTTTTATTATTATTATTTACTTGTTTAATTTATTTTATGAATTATTTATTTAATATTTGCATGTTATTTGTATACATTCTATATGTGTTTGGATTTATTAATTAATAATGCTAGGTTATGGAGTGACTTATTTTGGTGGGTTAGACGAGTATGCTGAATATGGTTTTTGGTTTGTGGTTGAAAGTGTGTAAGGATGGAAGTTCATATGGGGAGGGGCCTGTTTGATTGTTTGGGTGTATGGTGAGTTTATTATGGGAGGTGAGTAATGAGTGAAGTGGTGGAAATGGACTCTGTTAAGTGTTAGATATGGGGGTTGGTTGGTGGATGGGGGGTAGATATTATAGAATGAAAGGTGAGTAGAGCTCGTGACGTTGATTGAGTGAGGGGTTTAATCTGGAGATGAGGATTGATTCTGTGATTCTAAGGTCACCGATGTTTCTGACAGACGCTAAGATGGAGACGTGAATATCGCGCTGAGTGTTTGAGCAAATCTCTATGTGTTTGTGGAAAGAGGATATACGGGTATACAAGTGCTCCTTTATGCGCAAGTGTAGCGGTCTTGTAGTGTTGCCGATGTAAAATTTTTTGCATTTATTACACTGTAGTTTGTAAACACAGTTAGTGCGAAGGCACAGACCTGTGTTGGAGATAGGGCAATTGGCCAGGGAGCAGGGTTCGGGTGTGTGGTTAGTGTGTTTTTTAGATAGATGTTGGCGTAAGGAGGTGCCAGTATGTGTTAGTTGTATGTTAAGGTTTTCCTTATGTATTGCCTTGCGGATGGAGGTGGTGATCTTATCGCTGAAGAAAGGGAGTTTTAAGAAGCATGTGTTAGCGAGGGTGCGGTGTCTACGTGTTTTGGGCTTATTTAGGTGGGCTATGGTGGGGGCGGGGTAGCCATTATTTTGGAGGGTTTGGTAGAAGTTTTTAGTGTGTGATATTTTGTCAGCAGCAGAAGAGCATTTAGTTTGTATTCGGGTAATTTCATTATGGGCATAACTTAATTTGGCTTTTATGGGCAGGGCAGACTTATAGTGTATGAAAAGGTTTTTGCAGGCAGGTTTCCTATAGAAGTTAGTGTGTATAGAGCCATCTTCGGTGATGTTAAGGTTGAAATCAAGGAGAGAGAGTGAGCCGGACTCGTTTGGGTGTTCTATGGTGAATTGTATGTGGGGGTCGGTGTTGTTGAATGTGTTGAATATTTGTGTGGCTTCGTCTTGAGAGGATGTAAGGATTAGAATGTCATCTATATATCTGGAGAAGAATATATAGGAGAGGCAGGAGTTAAGTGCTAGTTGTTCTAACCGGTTCATGTAGGTGATGGCTAAGAGTTACTCCCCTTTATCTTATAATAAATATATCAAGTTAATAAGTTAATTCGTTAATCTAATTTGACGAAACTCACAATTAGTAATTAATAACACTTCTTTAATAGATGATAATCGAAATCGATAAGTAGATAGATCTAGAATATTTAAAATATGAGACTAATTACTTTAATTTATATTAAAATTCTTAAATTACGATAGAAAGATAAACAAAATAAAAAATACGAAGATAAAACAAAGTAAATATTCAAATATAAAAAAAAAAAAAAAAAAAAAATGATATATATATATTATCAAAACTAACAGTTTATCGAACACCATACACCTAACCAACATTACAATAATATTCTAAACACCAATCATATATTTAACATAATATTAAAATAAAACTTAACTTAATTTATATTCCCTGTGAAACTGTTTTTTTTTTTTGTTTTTTTTTTGCTGCGGTCTATATCTGGCAGCCATTTTGTTTTGTATTATTCTCTACACAGTCGGAGAAGAATAAAATATTATTATTATTCTTCTGGTCTAATTATTTTTGAAAAAGGGATGTCTTTTCCCGAAATATCAAATAGTGATTTTTAATCACCCGGACATCACACGAACAGCTAAAACACTCTTGCTGTTATGTAAGAAAAAAAAAAAAAGAGAAAAAAAAGGAAAAATAAATAGTAAGTCTTATATCGTATTCGATTTATTTTTATTGTTTTTGTTCCTTTCCTTTCAACTTGCATCTTACCCGGAATTGCATTGCCCACAGCCTTTCAAAAACTTACTACTATATATATATATATATATATTCATAAACTAGAAGAATCGTTGAGACTCAGACGTTCTAGTATACTACTAAAACTCTGTCCTTTTGGCCAAGGTCAAAGCGTAGTATCTGTTCCGATGGATACTACACCCCATAGACTGGTATTGTCTTGACCTTCGGGGCTTGATTTACGCCGGTCTATGGGTTTGTCCTGTGCAGTTCTAGGAGGTCCACCCTCCCAGACTTTGCCTCCCCTCTTTGGGGAGGAGTAAGTTTATTGCTTACTGCCTGAGGCGCCTCTACCGGGGAATGCCGACGGGGCTGCCCAGGCAATTTTTAATGACCAGAGTACTCAAACTCTCGAGCGCTGGTTTGTCAAATCCCACTTTCCTGACCTTGTGTCACATCTTACCGCTGTGGGAGGAAGATAAATAACTCTGTGGATATTGTTTGTTATTTTGTCTGTCTCAATGGATGACGTCACAAAGGGATGAAGTTATCCACTTAAACAGAGGTGGAAGATACAGAGCGAAAAAAAAAAAACTTTGTTATTGGCCTTTTGGTAGGGATCAAAGTGTAGTATCTGGATACTACACCCTATAGATCGGTACTGTCTTGACCTTCGGGTCTTGATTCCGCCGTTCTGGGGTATTATCCTGTACAATTCTAGGAGGTCCACCCTCCCAGGCTTGGCCTTCTCACCCTTTGAGAAGGGATTAGTTCATTGCTAATCGCCTGAGGCGCTCGTACCGGGGAATGCCAACGGAGATGTCCAGGCTATTTGTGTAGGCCAGAGTGCTCAACTTCTCGGGTGCTGGCTTTCCAATCCCAACCTCCGACCTTGTGTCACATCTTTCTGCTGTGGGAGGGAAGTATATAAAAAAAAAAGAAAAAAAAGAAGAAAAAAAAGAAAAAAAAAAAGAAGACCTCACAAACTAAATCAGGTTGAAGACACTGGGAAGACATCCTTTATGACGTCATAAATGCTGAAGTAACAAAAGGATCACTTCATCCATTAAAACAGAACATAGACAACCCGTGAAGGATTGTGTCCTGTCTATGTGGACAGTGACTGTATGAAGCTCCCTTCCTGGGTAGAGCTTATTTGTAAGGATATCGCCAACTGCCATTAGCTTTAAGGCATAGCTCATTGGGTAAAACTAATTCGAGCTCCCGGCACTTGACAATGTTTACATTGAGATATCACTTACATTCAGTCAGTGTCATATGATAGCGCTGGGGTAGGAGCGCCGACTGTCAGCTCGACGGTTGAGTTTCAATTCTGGCTTGAGGCACTAACTGGTCTAGCCGCACTAAAGAGCTGTGATACAGCGAAACAGTCTGTATGTGGATGACTATATATATATATATATACTAGACAAACCGTCTAGACCCTAAAACTGTGGATTTTGTTATCATGTATGCATGTTTGTTTGTCCCCTTGTACACTGGAATGATGTTACAAAGTGATGACGTCATAAACGTAAATAAACTTGGAAGACAGCAGGAAAATCGTTTATACCATCAAAAGGGGATGAGGTCACAAAGGTATGACATCATCTGCTTAAACAGGGGTAGAAGACACAGGAAAATCCTTTGTGATGTCACAAAGGGATGACACTATCAGAAACTTTTGGATCACGGGTCGTCTATGTGGACAATGACTATATATATATATATATATATATATATATATAAGAAATTGTTTTAAGAAAAGAAAAAAAAAGGTATTTTAATATATCTTTATTTTGAAATTCAGAAATTCTGATGAAGTATATCTTCGAAAATTAAATTGGAAAAAAAAAATTAATAAAACTAAAATGCATTGTATGGCGTTCTAATTGCTCATTATTATTTTTAATAATTAATATTATATAAATACATATATATATATATATATATATATATATATATATATATATATACAAGAGGAACCAAAATATAGTCATCCACAAACAGCTGTTTCGCTGTCTATGGCTCATCAGTGTGGCTAAACTAGCAGGTGTGTCCACGCTGAGATTCGAAACACGAACAGCTGGTCGCATCCAAATATCACAAGCAGTCAAGCTGAGAACCAACAAATAAACTCCTTTTAGTGCTATATGTTCTCAATCTGTTTATACATATTTTCATCACGCTATTCGCTATTCGTTAGAAAAGAGTATTGCTTTATGCTAACAGGGAACCGTTATTTCCTCTATCAGAGAGTTCAACCTATTAATATATAAATCTATATATAAAATATATTCATCCATGGACGGCTGTTTCATCGTTTACGACTCATCAGTGTGGCTAGATGTATCAGGTGCAGGTGTATTCACACCGATATTCTAAACCCAAACGGTCGGTCACATCTAAATATGACCAGCAGTCAGGCACCTAGAACCTAGAAGCAGAGCGATAATCTTCTATGACAAACTTGGCTTGACACGAATGTCATTCGGAGTTCGTGGAGTCCGTATAGTAAATTAATTTTATCTTTTCTTAAAATTCTACTCGATAATTTTCCCTAATTTTTGGTATACACTTTATTTTGATCTGCCATATTTCGTATGTTTCTTAATATAAATAAGCATAAAAAAATGTCCTTCATTAACCCCAACACTAAATCTAAGTTTGGATTGGCGATCGAGAATGCTGGGATCGGGATCAATATCCTAAATTCGTTTTTGTTTTACGTACAGATCGTACGGTAGTACAAAAAAAAAAAAATGATTTTCATAATTTTTATTTGTTTATTTTCGTTAAATAAAATCTAACTGAATCATTTTACTTTCCCGTAAAATTTTGTATGTCGGCCATCTTTAATTTGGGCCTCTTAAACGGAAAAGTTGCCACATAAAATATTAATTTTCTACACAATAACAATTCTCTATTTACTTGCCTCCTCACTAGGGCAAAGTTATAAATAGGGTCTGGTTTTTTATGTGGGAAATTCAGCTCCCCAAAAAGAGGTACTCTGGATTGGGACAAAAATAAAACTTGCCTTGGTCAAGAAGGATTTCTTCTTGACTGACCGAGGACAGAAAAGACGAAGCAGAGTATAAGAACAGATATTGCACTTTGCTCTTGGTCAAAAGGCCAAGGAATTATTGTATTTACAGTGATTACCGAGGATTGTTATGCCCCTATTTACTTGACTTCCCACGAGGGCAAAGTTAGACACAAGGTTGTTTTTTTAATGTGGGGAGACCAACTCCCTAAAAAGGGGTACTCTGGACTTGGAACAAAAGTAACCTTTATAGCCCCGTCGGCAATCCTGCACGAATGAAGGTGTCTCCAATGCAATAAAAGCATCCCACTGCGGAAAGAAGGAGGTAAGGCTTGGGAGATTGCCCCCACTCCTGAGACAGAACATTACATTTTAATCTAAGTCAAAAGGTCTGAAAAATTGTTGCCCCTTATTATTTGCCTCCCTACGAGAGCAAAGTTAGACATGGGCGGTTTTTAATGTGGGGAAAATACAGCTCCCCAGGAATGAGGGCGACTCAAACGATAGGCAATACCTCCTCCGTCCCAATTTAGAAAAATGAATGTAATGCCTGGAAGGATAAACTTCTGAAGCCGAGCAGATACTACGTTTTGATCCTAACCAAAAAGCTTTAAAAATTATGTTCTTTTACTCGCCTCCCCACGAGGGCAAAATTAGACACAAGATCGGTTTTAAAGTGTGTGTGTGTGTGGTGGGGGGGGGGATCTTCCCAAAAAGGTGCATTATGGTCATTCTTTTGTCCCATCGGTATCTCTCACGAATAAGAGTGTTTCCAGCGATAGGGATTAAACACATCCCTCATCAGAAATGAGGAGGTAATACCTGGGAAGATGTACTCTTATTCACGAAACCGAACAAATACAACATTTTGAATTATTTATTTGTAAAAATATAAATTTTGAACAAATTAGGTACAAGACCATCAAAAGTGTTGGGAAATGGGGGGGGGGGGGTCATCCCTTGTCTATTCTATTTGCCAAGCCTGAAAACTATGTCGAGAAGAACGGAAAATATAAAAATGTATCATTAGAGTTATCGCCCGTTTTGTTACTAAATCTAGGTGATGATGTTATATTCGGCCGCTACGCGTCACTAGTAGTATATGGCCTTCAATCGGTCGTCTTCTTTCTTCTTATAAAACGTGTTTGAAGCTGAGTCCGTTTTCGGCGTTTGGCTTAAGAAACGGCTTCCATCAACAAAAAACGTCTTCCAAAATGGTGTAAAAAATTAGAAAAGACAAAAACAAAACATCTTTATAAGATCAGCGTTTTTGTAGGGTAACTTAAACAAGTGCCTTTTTTTTTTCTTTTTTTTTTTTTCAAACCATTTTTTTTACTTGTCTGTAAGCTTTCAAAACAACCGTTTTAAAATTTGCCATTTTTAAAAATCCTCAAAGAAGATAAATCCATTTTTTAAAAAGAATCAAAACAGCCCAAATCGCAAAATGTCTGATCTAATCGCCCTTTTGGATGCCACTCTTCGACTGTTTTCCAACGAGAATGGGACGGATAAGAAGAAATCGTCTAAATTACCAATAACAGGAATCAAACCTGGAGGTTACCCAGTGGATATCTTTCTTGATGGCCTCTCGCAGAATGAAAAGGAAAG
This sequence comes from Sepiola atlantica, assembly GCA_963556195.1. Lineage (NCBI taxonomy): Eukaryota > Metazoa > Mollusca > Cephalopoda > Sepiida > Sepiolidae > Sepiola > Sepiola atlantica. The sequence continues at coordinate 18,771,013 of OY744522.1, read as the reverse complement.
TTATCAATGTGGAATTTGGTAAGTATCCTCTTTACTACTATGTCGGTGCTTCTACAGAATTTGAACCGAACCAAACCGACTTTTGTCGAACTAAACCTAAAACTTAGATTAGGGTTAGTTCGGTTCAAATTGTGTAGAAGTAACAGTAAATCTCATTATTTCTATTATTATTTTTATTATTATTATGATTATTATTATTATGATATAAAAGTACCATTATTATTCTTCATTTTTCTTGCTACTGATATCGAATATGAACCAGTTTGCGGGAACTTCGCGTCGGCAGCGTTCGAACATGTTACGTAAACACCCGAGAGATGCCGAGGCGAATGTTGACAGACGATAACTTTGATACGTTGCTGTGTCGTATTTTTTTCAGTTCTTTTCAAGAAAGATGGCAAATGATAAAAAACTGATTAAAAAGTAGGTTTTTGTGCTTCTTAAAACTAAAAGATAATTTTTGTTGATGCTTTTTTGGAATCGTCTTTTTTAATCAGTCGGGTTAGGGTTAAACATATGTATGTCCTGCGCCTCCGATCTGACGAAGATTTCGTAACAAATGGTCTTCGCAGACCTCCCTCAAAAAATTCTTCCAATCGGTCTGCGTTTTCCATGATCCAACGCGCATTCCTTCCATGTCGTCTGCCAGCTGATTGGCTAATCGCATCGGCATCTCTCGGGTGTCTACGTAACATGCTCGGAAACTGGTTCATATTCGATATCAATACCATTTTCGGTGCTTTTTTACATTAGGACCCGCGCTAAAAGTGCGTCGGCATCGGTACTTTCCGGATGTTTACGTAAAACGCCGGACAGTGCCGAATGAAAAATCCGTTGTCTTACCTGCGTCCAAAAAAGCACAAACGAGGCAGGATTTACAAGCAGGAGGAAAAAACAAGCAAAAAATTACAGCAACAAATGTTGTATGAAATATTTATTTTTTAACGAAGAAATAAGTGGGGTATCTTTTCCAATAATCCGCAGAGTGAAAACGCTCAAAAAACAAATATACAACAAATAAAAGTAACTGTAGCCGATAAGTTATTTTCCAACTTATCTGTGACATTTGTTTGTATTTTTAAGCCGTTCCAACTGCTATTTATTAGAAATCAATATTTTTGTCACACGAACATTGGACAAGCGATGGGGGGGGGGGGGGGGGGGATCGTAACGAGGTAAGGCCGAGACGCCATTTTTTAAAAGTAAAAATCCGTGCAAAAAAAACCCAATTTTTTTTTACATCTAATAAAAACTCATTAATACTACGTAAAAATACAAACAAATGTCATAGGTAAGTAGGAAAATATCTATTCTCGACGTAGGTCACCTTCACTTGTTGAATATTTATTTTTTTTACCCCCTTCTCGTTCGTTTTTTGGACCCAGTTAGCGACTCTGCTGATTATTGTAAAAGATACCCGTTTTTACTGATTGTTGTTGTTGCTTTCGTTAGGGTTTGGGCAGGGATAGGGCGGGGTTACGGTTTGGAATTAAGGTTTGGGCAGGCTCGTTTGCAGACGTAAAAAAATATCAAATTTAGATGTCGTCTGCTTATTCATTTCAATCAGTTATGCATTTTCTTGCAGTTTTATTGACTAACCGCTTCGGGGCTTTCCGGTGGTTTACGTGAAGGGGGACGAGGGGCTTTTTAGCATGGGTCCCAATCAAACAAAGTGCCCCTTTCTCTTATCTAGAAGTGAAGAGACTTAGTTTTGCCATCTAATTTACATAACGTGTCTGTGGTGTTCACAAACACATGCATGTAAATTAGATGACGGTGAAAAGAGTCACTCTTTCTCGAATATTATAATTGTAACCCTTATCTTTGAGTTGCCTTTGGCCTTGATAAGCGATGACTCGTTAATACACACTATATATATATATGTGTATGTATGTGTGTATATATATATGTATGTGTATATATGTATGTGTATGCATGTATATATGTTATTTACCTGCTTCCTACTGGAACTAGATTAGACGTAAAGTCAGTTTAATGTAAACGTGTGTTTGTGTGGATCCAGCTCTCCCGAGGAGGATATCTGTACAAAAATAGAGGACCTGTCAGCATTCCTCAGTGAGGCACCTCAGGCGGCCGGTTATAAACCAATCCCAACCCAGAAGATAATTCCTGGGAAAAAGCCGCCCCAGGACCGATCAGAAGCATACTTCACACATCAGCCAAAGACCTATCTTAGGTAAGTATATCTCTCTATATATATATATATATATATATATATATATATATATGCTCTGTCCGGTTGCATATTTTTGCGAGTCTGGGATGATGGTATGGCAAATGAACACTGACCTCCAAATGAGGAGGTATATGATTGAGAGGATGGTATCATGACGAACAAACACTTATCAGCCCCACCAAAAAGGAGGATATCAGAACAGATACAACACTACACCTCCCCCACCTCCTAAAAAAATGGGAGAAAGTAATCTTGTGAGGATGGTATCATGAGGAACGATCATAGACTATGCTATACTATACCCAAAAAAGAAGCATAGTTAATGGCTGGGAGGACCGCCCCCCCCCCCCCCCCCAAAAAAAAAAGTAGTAATGACGGAGGATGGTATCATAATGAACAAGCATATACTACACTACTCTCAAAGGAGGAGGTAATGCCTGGTAGTATTGTATCATAACAACAGAACAGATACCACACTACTCTTTAAAAATAGGTAATACCTAGGAGAATCCCCCCCCCCTTATAAAAGAAGGTAATAATGCCTGTGAGTATGGTGTCATGATAACAGAACAGATACTACATTACCCTGTCTCCCAAAGGAGGATGTAATACTTTGAAGGATTAATCCCACCGTTTTAAAAAGGAGGTAATTCCTGGGAGGACGGTCTTATGATAACAGAACCGATACTACATTACCCACCCCATTAAAAAAGAATACAATAATAGATTAAATAAGATTTTTTTCACTCATTTAAAAAACTTCCTAGTCATAAAAAACATTTTTATGGTTCCTTGGCCTTATTGTAAAAGGTACCCCACTCGATCCTGCGTCACAAAACCAAATGTAACACAGGACCCTGCACTCTTCGCCCCGGTGACGGCACCAAATGTAAAAATATGGTACCCCACTCTGATCTGCACCGTGAGTATCGTCGTCGGCCACTCGCGCACAGATGTTTGATATCCCGGTCGCGGTGCCGAGTAAAACAGATACCTCACTCTGCTCCGGTGTCACTGAACCACTTGTAACATAGGTGGTTCACTCGTGTCTTTATCTCTGTACTCACACGTCTGGTTCTCGGCGCAGGAATCCTTCTAGACTGAACACCCTCTTTGGCGATGATCGTCAATAGTGGCTGAAAAAAAAGAATGTGTCGAACCTCCTCTAGGTTGGATGACGGCGATGATGATGATCTCGTGATTCTGTGAAGGCAAAGTTACTTAAGCAGAACAAATCGACAATAAAATAATTCAACAAAATCGGTTTCTTTTTGTATCAAATAATTATTAAAAACAATTAAAAGGAAGGATTAATTTTACACTTGAATTTTAGAGTCTATTGTTTTGGTAAATTGTCTTTGTTTACTAAACTAGTTCGTCGTCTCTCTGTGCGTGAAACTCCATTTACGATTGCAAGTCCTTAATTGAGTCGTTAATCTATGTTTGGAAAAACGGTGGTCGAGCCCGGACTATGACCAACACGAGCCATAGGATGCGAGAAAACTCGACCTGCTCGGGTGAGATCTCAACTCTTCACTGATTGTCTACTCAAAACAAAAACCTTTTCTTTTCCCAAAGAGGCATATTGTAACACTTCTCTCTGTGTCTTTCCTCCTTCGGAACCGGGGCGGTGTGGGATATACTGATTTACTCTCTTTCTCTCTCTCTTCCCTTTTTCGGGTAATTACAATTCCCAGTTTTAGGCTGTTTTCTTTCCTGTTATCGTAAAAGACTTATTCTCTTTCTCTCTCTCTATGGGGCCAGGGTAGGGCGCGTGATGCTGACCCCCCCACGAGCTGATATCCATCAGTGACTAAGAGATTCTTGACCAAAATTGTTCTGTTGTATAAACTCATCTACGTACAGACTTAATTGCTATAGACAATTTAAGAAACCTTCTCAGACCTTTCGGCGCCATCCTTTTCCTTCGCCTGGATGGCCGATTTGGATGGAATATATACTAGTGGTAACTCTCTACCTCATTTCTACGTAGGGTCCTAACCATTGCCAAGATGCATGCCAGTGCGCTCCCCAGGGTGCACGACCCCGTGGGCCCCAATCATTACGTCATATTATGGCTAAGATCAAAGTGTAGTATCCTCGGTATTTGAAAAAGATGGTTACAAGTAGCGTGTGTAAGAAAAGGAGTCGAGTATGTGCACGTGTTCCCTGCCTGAGCATGACGTACACAGACGCTAGCCCTTTGGGTAAGTTTAGCCTCTTAACTAGTCGAGTGAATGAGCCCCCATCCTTTTATTTTTTACCTTCGGCCTCCCCCAACTTCAAAGGACACCATCCATTCTCCAACTCTTCATACTCTGTTTTCTTGCCATGGCAATCAGTGGTTGAAGAGGTTTCTTGTAGTTGTTGAAGGAAAAGAGCTTTGTCTTAGCAGTATTAAATGTTACCATCGATTTATGACTCTATTCCACTATAGATTGAAGGTCACTTTCTAAGGATTCAGCTATTGGCTCAGATATGTGCACGTCCGTTTTACCCACATGACGAGAGTAGAGCGTGGTTTTATCAGCAAATACACCCATCTCAGACACAATATCATCAGGAACAATAAAGGCCTCATGATCGGTCCCTGGGGTACACCTGCATTTATGTCATGTTTGGATGAACGGCCATCGATGACAACCTGGATCTTTCTTTTGGATATGAAGGATCTAATTATATTAAATATTTGTTCAGTAATACCATATGAATTAATTTTTATGAGAAGATCTTTGTGCCAGACCTTGTGAAAGGCTTTGGATATATCAAGCGCTACCACCCTAGTTTCACCTGCCTTGTCCAGTGTATGGTATATGCGTTCAGAGGATATCCGCAGTAGACCGTGGTTGCTTAAATCCATACTGATGGTCAGAAAGAAGTTTAGCATGAACAAGAGCTGGACTATCACTAGATTGATTAAGGATTCAAAGATTTTAGCAAAGAACGGGAGTAGACTGATGGGGCGATAATTCTGAGGATCAGTTCTATCTCTAGAGTTCTTAAAGACTGGTATCACAGAGGCAACTTTCCAGCTATCAGGGAAGCAAGATTCAGTGAGGCATTTGTTGTAGAGTTTGGAGAGGACAGGGCCAGTTCAGCAGAGCATTTCTTTATTACTATTACTGGTATCAGACCTGATATGGGGTGATGGTCAGGTCTTCATCAAGTGTGGCCTCAGTCTGCAATAGGAAATTTAGGAGGGGGTGATTTGCAGAGTCCAAAGTAAAGTGTAAGACGAAATGCTAGGTAAGTAGTTCGGCCTTGTCAGTTGCCGTGCAAACAACATCGTTGTAGTTAGATAACGGGGGGGGGGGGGGGGAATTGTTGATTGCCCATTGTTCACCACATTATTGAAGACTTTCCAGAATCTGTGACTGAATGCGTTTTTATGGTCATCTCTGTATACCTTCTCTTTGCTTCATCTATTACAGTCTATTACAGTCTTAGAATTATTTCTTGACACTATAAGTTTCTGTTGCTTTGTAGTTGATTTATGGCGGTTGAATTGTCGGAATGCTTGCTGCCTCTGAGCAATAGCACATTTCGAGGTGAACCAGAATTTCTGCATGGAGACCTGTGCTTCAATGTCTGCTTTGAACCATCGGTTAACTCATTTGCGCACTAATCAGCAGGGAGAGAAAAAGTTTCACTCCATGGGGTGTCTCTGATGTGATCTTTGATGTATTCACAATCAGCCCGCTTGTATTTCGGACGAGATTTTAGAGTGATATCAATCATTAGCACAAGGCGATCAGTGTTCCCGAGCGGGCTATGGGCATTCGTCACACAAACCTTGGGCAGTGAGGTCGAGAAGTGAGGTTTCCTGGTCCATACGATCAGGGAGCGGGTCTGCATAGTGACAGTCTTTGAGAGTAAGTGCGCTATGCAAAAACTATACATGGAGTTACCAGCTGCATCCGTATAACTGGAGAATCCAAGCCAGTGACGGTGATGTACATTAAAGTCCCCAAATATATGTATTTAGGTACTCGAATCAAGTGAGAGTGCTGTATCTATGCTTTCAGAGACCAAGTTAAGCAGGGTACAGTACTGGGTCGAAGGAGAATGGTATATGAAATATAAGTAACTAACGCTGTGTTGTAAGGTTAATCTAAAGCACATGTAGGCTTGATCATCTGATTCTAGCCTATGTTCTCTAGTCAAGGGGAGGGTGTTCCGAATATAAACTCCTAGACCGTGCATATGTTTGTCAGTCTTTACAGTAGAGTGGGAGGTATTCAGGCATGTCAAAATTGTGTGAGAAGATTGAGAATTGTATGTTTGTTTCACTTAGTGCTAGGATATCGAGGGAGTTTACTAGGAGAAGGTGTTTCTACGTCATTGATGTTGGTTCTAAGCCCCGGATATTTGTGAATACTAGTCTCAATGGAGGAGGCGAGAATGTTTTTTGGTGGGTGTCTGGTTTAGGTTTGTTCCCTTTTCTTTGTATTGTCATTTTGGTTTTAGTTAGAGTGGGGAGGGCAAAGTGAGTGCTTGTTTGGTGCTCACACAACCAGTCCATTAGTTGAGACTTGATCTATGGGAGTTGTGGCCTCGGGAAAGCCAACTGGGGATAACTGTAGGGTCCCTTTCCATGTGCGACATGGCACATACCGCTATCCCCGATATTATACAACTATTGATAGGACAACCGCTCTAAAGGTTAGGGCTCATGCACTACCAGTCAGAAACAGCAGCCAGACAAGCTGTTTAACCTGTACTCTTAATTTGTCGGAACAAGTGCGGCCCAGACTAGTCGTGCCAGACTAGGTGTCCCTGCGCTAGTACCTCTGAACCTGGCTAACAAACAAAGAAGGAGTGTAAAAACCAGGCGATAGACAGAACCTGTCTACTCTTTAAGCAGTTTTAGGTTTGTAAACCGAATATTTTGTTAGAGACTCCAGCTCTAGGAAGGTTGTCAATAAAATAGAGGCCTCCCCCAACGGTTTGCTGCCAAGACGTAAGTAGTCAGTAGCCCAGTTTTTATATCAGAGTTTTCCTTCTTCTAGATGAATGACCTGACAAGGTTTACGGGTCCATAGAGGGGTAATCCTGCGGCCGTAAACTAGTCAGGTATTTCAAAGCCCCCTATAGAGTCGATGTACGACCAGTCGAGCAGCTAGATAAGTCAAAGTGCCAATCACATCAAAATGCCGGTTTATAATAAGGCTAGAATGTTCCATTATGCTCAGAAGGGAAAGTCCATTCTCTGTGTTCTGATTGGCTGAGATTCATAAGTGGCCATTCTAGTGTATAAATGTTCACTCATTCGAATAAGTATTCTTCTGAGATGGATGCCAGTTGAGGCCTTTATGCCGGTAAGTGTTAGTTTGATTCTATACCCCCGTAGGTTATTTAGAGAAAAATTTTTTTTCCATATACATGCATATATATATATATATATATATATTACTATTTTATGTATCCACATAAAATTTTATAAGGAGATATAATTTTTTATGTATCAATTTTCAGTATTTACTTCAACAGTGGTCATTACGTAAGTAGAGCGAGGTAGTAAGCTATGAAAATATATTTATGGCAATTAAACTACACAGAGGCTCCCGCGTTTCATCCCCGGGGAAGGGGAATCTTCAGGCTAAAATGCATGGTGTTATTTTTACCTGGTGTTTTTATATACATGGCTAGCTATTTAATGAATCAGATTCTTTGTTGTTCTCTCAGCCAATCGTTGGGCTTCCCACGAACAAAGATCCGGTTAGTGTTACTTCCTATATACTGTTCTATTGTTCTGTTTTCTATAGAGTGGCCTATATCCTTTGTTGTGTCAATATAATGGGTTAACTTATTTTAACACTTGGTTGCTTGTATTTCTATTTTAGGTTTTAGTTTTATAAATTGTTAGGTTATAGTTTAGTTTAGTTTTTTTATTTGTTTATTTATTTAAATTTAATTTATTTAGGCTTTTGAAGGGCTTATCTTTTTGCTAGTCTAATTGGAGTCCAGGGGATTGAACGCTGGTGGTGGGGTCTCTTTCAGGCTTGGTTTATCTGATAACTGACAGATAATGAATGGAGTTAAATATCCTTGTAGAAGGCGAGAGACTTAACTCGGGACTAGCTCCTTGGCTTCTCCATCATCACTCGCTAAATGTCAGAGTATTGTCAAGCGCCATATTGCACATGGATGTGTGAGCCTTGAGGTATTTCTGGTGTGAATGTCTGGGTCTGTTACTGCCATGCAGTGACGTAAACGTAAGTAAAAACTTGCGAGCAACGGTTCTCATCTTATGATGTTGAGCATTTAGCGAGGAGACATCAACTGGCATGCTAATGTTTCGGCTTTATGTTCGATTATCTTGCTTTTAAATTCATCACCGTCAGTTAAAAGTCGACCGTGTTTTGAAGTGATTCTACTTTCCTCTCCCTTTTTATTATTATGCAACTTAATCATCTTTCGTTCTTTTTAACTTTTTACATCAAGTGGCTTCATGCCTTGTCTGGAGCAACTTCCATAAAAAATAAAAAGTAGTTGCATATAAACACCCTCGTTTCTGTGGGGTCAATTCGGAAACTAATTAACCAGTAATTTTTGAAATACAGCTTCTATGTGTAAGGATGGGTAATGTGGACTACATTTAGTTTAAATATAATTCTATGCAAAGAGGGGATGAAAGCCCTTCATGACAATTCAGGTACCTGCGATTTTGATGAAATTTTAACTATAGTTATTAGATATCAATTAATAAATATTCCCAACATTTCAGTATCTTTTTGAAGTATTTTAAAGGATTGTTTGGACATAATATGGACACAATCCCTTCATTTGACAATTCAAATATTTCAGATTTGCATTAAATTTGATCTATAGTCATTTGACACCAATTAAGCAAGATTCCATGAATTTCAATTTATTAAGACCCCTTAAGCTTAAGGATTCTAGACATAAAGTTTAGTGGCATGTATATCTTGATTTTAATCTTCATAAAGGGACATCAAAGTCATGCAAAACTGTTCGGTGAAATAATTTTATTAACAGAATATCCATTCTGGGACGGATCTTCTGCTAATTTTTATATCCTACTAAAACTCTGGATCTTGTTTACTTAGTTGTTTGTCTCTGTGCACACTGGATGATGTCACAAACGGATGTCATCCTCACCTAATATGCATTTAAAAACTTTTTCTAGATGTTCCCCATTTGATAATTTGTCCTTTTAAAATATTTTAAGTGTTTTAATTCTTTTAAACATTGCCGACTTACGCCTCCTCAATCTGTGCTAGTCAGGATCTGGTTGAAAGTGTTCTACATGAAGTATCCGAATCTTCTCTCAACTACCTGATCCATGACCTGTCCACTGACTGGAAGGAGGGCAGGCTGGCCTCATTGTTCCCGAGCAGATGGGGAGACAAGAGCTAGGATATGATCAGGATGAAGACTAAAGTCGAATTCCTAAGAACGTCCTGCGATCAACGCGGTCTCGCTGCCTTCAAGCTGCCAGTTCGTCACACAACCTATACCCTCAACCTGTCAGAACAAGAGCGACCCAGACTGGTCATGTAAGACTTAGTGACGAAAAAACTTTCCCCAAGTTGCCCAAATAGAGAAAAAGAGAAACGGCGTTTATTGTTCTAGTAAGGAAACAAGTCTAGGCACTGAGTGTTTTTGAGGCGTCCCAGCGCTGGTACCCCTGCGCCTGACTAATAGACAAATAAGGAGTGCAAGGGCCGGCGATAGGCAGAACCCAGCTACTCCTTAAGCAATTGCAGGTTGGCAAACCGGATATTTTGTTCGAGATTCCCACTCTAAGAAGGTTGTCGATCAGGACTAAGGAGGCCTCCCTCCCCAACGGTTTGCTGCCACAGCGTAAGTAGTTGGTAGCAAGGTTTTATTGTCAAAGATTTCCTTCTCTTAGATGGATGGCCTGACAAGGTTTTACGGGTTCAACACACAGAGAGGGGAAAAATAACCTGTGCCCGTGTACTAGTCAGGTATTTCCGAGCCCCCGCAGGTAAAAAAATAAATTTAAAAAAAGACTTATATATATATGTATGTATATATAATAATTATGAACTGTACAGGAAATTTAACGGATTGTGAGGTATAAGTATTCATAGGGTACACTTGTGCAAGCAATGATCATTAAAGTTCGTAATCTTTTAGTTAAAGAACTTTTAATTAGAAAATTATGAACTTGAGTTATCACCTTTCCTTAGCTAGTTTCATCCTAGACAAAGGATGATGACGATATTGTTTGGGACTGTTGTTCATTTTGGCGTTTCACATCTTTTTATGTATTTATTTTTTTACTAAAACATGGTTTGAATAAAAATTAAATTCTTTTGGAATAATGCTCAGAGCTATGTAACTCTAAATAATTTATTTGACTAACTTTGCTTTTATGAGGAGGCAAATACATACAGACTTATTGAATTGTTGCGTGTTTTCCAGCTAATTTTAATTTTTCATAAAAATACTGAAATTAGTGAAGTTTTATTTTAAGGAATTTTGGGCTTTTATTTTAATTTTCTTTTCATTCTTCAATTTACACTTTTAAGATTTTTCGTTTTTAGACTCATTTTTGATTAAAATTTTTCCTATATTTGAAATTACTGTTATTCATGTCATTGTAAAGTGTGTTTTTAGTCAACTTTGTTTTACAATTTCGCGTAGTTTCTCTCTTGAAATATAGTGAAGTAAGGTTAGACAAAAAAGATTTTGAAATTATTTTTGAGAGAAATCCCTAAATTCTATGTTGAAATCAACGGAAACAACATTTTTACATCATGAATTTAAGTTATACCGGCTATAAAGTCAGTGTCCATTTTTATAATGAAGGCATAATAAAGAGATGCCCCCATCCACCCCTTTGTTGTATGAAAAAATATACTTTGATAATCGTGTTTTGAACATGGTAATTGACAATGAGGAAAATCCTATTTTAGTCAGCTAAAGTATTTAGCGTTTTGAAATGGATTTCGGTATTATTCTCGGAACAACTTGTTTTTTACTAAAACCATGTTTCTAACCCTAACCCAACTTCTTTTTACTTAAACCATGTTCCTAACCCTAACCCAACTTCTTTTTACTTAAACCATGTTCCTAACCCTAACCCAACTTCTTTTTACTTAAACCATGTTTTGGTAAAAGAATCACATTCAAAACACAAAGTTATAGCGAGTTTCATCATGCATGTGAAATGAAAACACGGCTGGAAAAATATAGTCGCAATCTTTATAAACAAGTCAAGAGGCTAAGGAAGAATGATAACTCAAGTTCATAAGCCTGTCCTTTTAGAAAATTATGAACTTAAGTTATCGTTCTTCCTTAGCTAGCCTCTTTATTTATGTAACTTAAATAGGAATTGGTACTTGTTCGTCTTTTACCATAGTCCGTTTTTCACAACTTTTTACTTATCATTTTTTTTTTTTTTTCGGTGTACACTTACCTATCAGGCTGCTAGAGAATTCCGAGGTTTTTGGAAATTCTTTTCAAATATTTTACATTTTAGGAGGGGGGGGGATCAGTTTCCAATGTAAATTCAACGTAGACTGATCCCCCTCTTTTTGACCATCTCAAATTTTAAAAATTCTTCTTCTGCTTACAATTACCTATCATAGGTAAGTGTACACCGAAAAAAGAACAAAAAATGGTCAGTAAAAACTTGTGAAAACCGACTATGGTAAAAGACGAACAAGACTGATCCCCCTCCTAAAATCTCAAATATTTGAAAAATATTCCCCAAAACCTAGAATTCTCTTGCGACATGATAGGTAATTGTAAGCAGAAGAAGAATTTAAAAAATTTGAGATGGTTAAAAAGAGGGGGGGGGTCAGTCTATGTTGAATTTACATTGAAAATTGATCCCCCGTCTTAAAATCTAAATTTTTGGAAATTTTTTTCCCCAAAACCCCGGAATTCTCTATTGACATAATAGGTAATTGTAAGCAGAAGAAAAATTTAAAAAATTTGAGATGGTCAAAAAGAGGGGGATCAGTCTACGTTGAATTTACATTGGAAACTGATCCCCTCTCCTAAAATGTAAAATATTTGAAATTATTTTCCAAAAACCTCGGAATTCTCTAGCAGCCTGATAGGTAAGTGTACACCGAAAAAAGAACAAAAAAATAGTGAGTAAAAAGTTGTGAAAAACGAACTATGGTAAAAGACGAACAAGTACCTAGGAATTAACTGCAAAATTATCCGTAGCTTTTAAAGGTTTTATTTTGAAAGTAAATGTAAAAAATATAGCCTCCAAAATGAGGTGGCCTCCATTGTGAAACTGATTATAAAATCTTTTAAATCGTCGGATTGAAATTAAATTTCTGGTTGGAATTAAAGTTTCTAAGCAAAACTCGAGCATAATGGTTTCTAAACAAGAACGAAAAACAACAAAAACAATCATTGATTATTCATTTTGAGTTCATTTATTTGAAGTCCCAATTTCATGTATTGTTAGATTATGAGTAACTAACTTAGTGTCTGCTTTTCTATTTTTCTCATCAAACCATATGTTGCAGGGCGGGGGTGGAGGAGGGAGGAGGGCTCGAGAAGCAACAAGCAAACATCATTTAGAAGTAATTAAAAAAAGAAAACAAATCAATTGTTAAAAAGTAAAAATACTTTGCTTCAGTTTTTGTGTCATGTCTATAAAGGATTGTTTGTTTTTTTTCTTTTCTTTTTTTTTTTTTTAAATTCTAATGAGAAATGCCTCCCAGCTACGTTTTAGATACTTTTACACAAGTGCACATGTGTGTACACACTAACAAAACAGTAACGGTACTTATATACAAGGTATGTCTGAAAAGTAATCTCTCCTATTCAGGGAGAGGTTATGTCTGCCAGGGGGGTGGGGGTGGGAGAAATTTCATCAAAGTGGGGAGTCTGGCGGGGGGGGGGCTCTCTTCGGCGCGGGGAGTCTGGCGGGGTGCCTCTCTTCGGCGCAGGGAGCCTGTGACTTCAATCCTTGTACAGGACAGTACATTTTCATTTTATTTTCAATCGCACACGAAACAAATTTTAGTCTTATATAGATTGAGTCAAAGGCAGCAAAATGTTAGATTTTAAATAATGGGAAACGCATAGTAAAAAAATAAAAGTCTTGTAAATATTTTGTAAATACTAATATACAATCAACAATAATAATTATAATTGTATAAGCAAGCAGCAGCAGCAGCTGTAAACCAAAACTGGTGATTTTTTTCAAACTACGATTGCGGGCTATTTTATTTTGAAAAAAACTGTTTTTGCTTTTCCCATTCGAGTATATTTCAAATAAATTGACTATTAAAAACCCTAATACATGTTCCATAAGGTATCAATAAATGTACTTTTAAAATATCTGTTTACTTTTACAATCAGTTCAAGGTATTAAATGTCGATACTAATGTACAATGTACCAACGTTATATGATTCTCATTTTTCACTTTGAAGAAAACTCTTTGTTTATTCTCAGTCCCGTAGACCAAATTAACCGTTTATTTAATCGTGTTACAAACACATATACAAGTGTAAACAACAAAAAAAAAACCCAGCATATACATAATATGGGAAAGGAATAACCAAGCGATAGTTTTTATATATTCATCAACGTTTCGTCTTTATTGTAAGACTTCCTCAGGATGATAATTTGAAGAAAAATGTCATGCAAGTACATCGAAGTTTGGAGTTGACATAGTGGAGAGATGAAGGAATGTAGTAGATTCTGAAAAAATGAATCTAGTTTTAAGCGTGGGAAGGTGGCCGGTGAGATAATATATAATAGGGAAAAAGGCCATAAGATGGAACTCAATTTCAGCTTATACCTATATCTATGTATATATTCCATGAAAAATGCCATTATACTGAAATCATATGCCCTTAATAGGGTTAAGATGAAAATTCATATACACTAAATGTACAAAAGCAAGGAAATTCCCAAATTTTTACACTTTTATCATGAAATGTCACTACTTTTGTAAAGGCTATGCCTCAATACAATTAGCAATAAACATGAAAAAATTTAAATTGCTTAAAATATCTCAATCATGGCATATATAGAAAGAGCTCGATGATCTAAGAATCTTTTTAAATTTTTTAAATCTGACTAAAAATAAGGAAGTTATGACTGTTTTTGTGCCTCGCACTATTGAATATTTTCCCCTCTTTAAGACCATATGCGTTTCATCACATTTTTTACGCTAAATTTTTAGTAAAAATGTTATATCTTTGTTAAAACACACGATTAAGCAATGAAATTTACCATATAAATGTATTTTTGTACAAGGAATCAGAATGTGCCACTGAAAATCTCCAGAAATTAATGGTTTCCAAGTAATCTGCACTAAGTGCACATAAATATGCTGCAATACCTTAAAAATACCATGTATCCATTAAAAGAAAGAAGTTAGAAAACTCAAAGTTGAATTGTAATACATTTTATGTACAAGAAACTAAAATCTAATACTAGGACTGTTTAAAAATGAATATATTCCAAGATTTCTTTGGCATTATTGTAGATTTACACCTTCTGCTAACTCACCCTCTTGCCTCCCCAAAATATGAGATTCTACTTTTTTTTATTTAGGCAATTACATGTTAACCCCTTGAAAAACTTGGCAGAAAGAAAGAAACAAAAACAATTATTTTAGAATTTAGAGTGGGGATCAGTTTCACATAAATTGAATATAAATTGATCCCCCATTTCAGGGCCATTCTAGCGTTTTAGGACAGTTAATTATTTTTTCTATGGGAGATACATCCTGTGCGTTTTTCTTGTTTTGTTTGTTTGTTTTTTCTTTTTTTTTTTTTTCTAGACGATTATGAGAGTCTTTGTGGGAGGAGGGGGGGGGGGGCTTACCACTTAAACCCTGAAAATTTAGCAGAAAGAAAGAAAAAAAACAATTAATTTAGAATTTAGAATGGGAGATTAGTTTCACATATATTTAATGTAGAATAATTCACCATTTCCGGGCCATTCTAGCGTTTTAGGGCATTAACCAATTTTTTTTCTATGGAAAGTAAATCGTGTGCGTTTTTTTTTATGGGTGTCTGTTTTTTAAAATTTTTTATTTTAGTTTTAGACGATTGTGTGGTTTTAATGGGCTTTTAGTGGGATTAGGGCTTGCCACTCGGACTTAGGGTAGTGATAAGGTTACGGAAGGGGTTTTGTTTTAGATGGAGGTTACCATTCGGACTTAGTGTTAGGGTTAAGGGAGTCTTTTAGGGGGTGGCTTGCCACTCATATACATTTCAAGAAGGCATTTTTAGGAGGTGGGCTTGTTAGTCGTACCTAGAGTTAGTGGTAGAGTAATTATTTATTTTATGAATTTCACTAAAAGGCAAGAATGGCCGGGAAATCGGAGATCATTTTACATTAAATTTATATGCGAAACTGATCCCCCACTCTAAATTCTAAATTGTTATTTTTTTTTTTTCGCCAAGACTAAGGGTGTTCACACGTAATCGTCTAAAAAAGTAGAATCTTATTTTTTTTTAAATTGGCGACTAGAAAGTCATTACTACTAGAAGTTCGAAAGTTGAGTGAAAACCAGTATTTCTTGAAGTATTTTTTATAAAAGAACCAAATAGGATTAACTTTTTTAAGCACAAAAAGTATTTTTATCTTACTTTTAAAAGAAGTTTATAAACGAATTTTACAAAGCTTTACAAGACTTAGCTGTTGCTGATTGATTGTTATATCAGCAATACTAGCAGCCATTGTTGACTTTCGCTCAAAAAAAGGACAATATTTTTTCGGATAAGGTAATTTAAAATTACTATTACCGAAAGACAAAACAACGTACAATTATAATTTTAATGCATAAAAAAAGATGAAAGATTAATTTATTTACTAGTTGGGGTACGAAAAATGTAACATTTTCTATATTCATATTTTCAAATTTTCAAAATTCGTTCTAGAATGAAAATAAACAAAAATCGCCTCGTGTTTATAGCTGCTATTACTGCAGCTACTACAGTCAGTTCTTCAAACTTATAAATAGAAAACGTTTTTTTTTTTCGGATAGGGTAATGGATTATTATTACTACCAAAAGAGAACACATATATACAATTATAATTTTAATGCATAAAAAAGTAAAAAGATTGATTTACTCACTAATTGGGCGACGGAAATGTATTTTTCGAAAATGTTCAACCGACGTCGTGTTGAAGTCTTATTTTTAAAATTTCAAAAAAATGAATGAGCCGAATTACTTCGTACACCGACAAACATTAAAAGTGATGCTTTCCCTGATTGGTTTCCAAATTTCAGGACGAAATTCCGCACAGAGCAATGGTACGAGACTTAAACAAAGGGGGGGTTAAAAAAAAGTGACGTAAATCGCCGAAAATAGCGTTAACATTTCTTTTCCTTTATTTGCTCAAAACTCTTAAAAATATATAATGTATATTATTATTCATGAATGCACCTGAAAGGATATTCATTTCCTAACAAAATGATGGTATTTTGAGCACTTAAAGTGCTTTAGTTTTTAAGATATGACTATTTTAATAGAACTACTCAAAAAATCTGTGATTATCTAAACCGTTTTCTCGTCGATGTGTATTGCTAATACAATGGTCATTTTTAAGGTTTTTTGAATTTTCTGGGAAACTAAGGTATATGGTAAACTGAAATTAAAATGCAATCAACTAGACCCTAGAACCTCTATCTCTGCCAAAAATCAGCTGAATCCATCAAATAGTTGATGAGATACAGGGTGGCACATACATACGTACGTACACACGGATAACACAAAATCATGCCTGACCTTTCTGGATCTCTGGGTTGCCTTGACTACTGATGCTGAAATTCTACACACTTATAAAACCTATCAAAAAAAAAATTTGTGCAAAGTTTTAACTAATTTGGTTTATTGTTTTTTGAGTTATGATTGATCAAAGAAATGAGATTTCTAGCATAGGCCGTTTTTGAAGTCTCTTAAGGGATAGAGCGCTTGATGATATACATCTACATATTTCTTATTTTATATTTTAACTAGCAGGGCTACCCGGCGTTGCTCAAGGCCATAAATAAAAAATAGAAGACACCTTTCTTTTAAAATTTATCGATTTCAAACTCTTTCTAGCTTTCTCTCGCTACCCCCTCCCCCTCTTTTATCCTCTCTGTCTCCCCTAACAGCGAGTTCCTTGTCTGGTATACAACATTGTAACAAAACACATTAAAGTTATTGCAACAGGCAATGCAGCGTTCAAACACATCTACTCTATCTAGGGTATTAAACACTTTTGAATTAACATATACAACTTACCAAATGTAATACTCTATTGGCCTTTTGGCTAACATCAAAGTGTAGTATCTGTTCCGATGGATACTGCACCCCATAGACTGGTATTGTCTTGGCCTTCGGGGCTTGATTTACACCGGTCTATGGGTCTGTCCTGTGCAGTTCTAGGAGGTCCACCCTCCCAGGCTTTGTCTCCCCTCTTTGGGGAGGAGTAAGTTTATTGCTTACTGTCTGAGGCGCCCCTACCGGGGAATGCCGACGGGGCTGCCCAGGCAATTTTTAAACCCCACTTTCCCGACCCAACCTTGGGTCACATCTTACTTGTGGGAGTAAGATAAAAACTGGCCTTGTGCCTAACTCCTGGAGAGGAGTAAATCAATACTCTATTATTCTTGCTTAGTATACAACAGTATAATGAAACCCGTGGTGATCAAATATGCCTGCTCAATGAAGGGTATTGAGCATTTTTGGCTTAACATATACCACTTACTATATTATTACTATTATTGCTTCCAGGCAACACCGAGTTTCTTGTCTAGCATACAACACTGACAAAACACAGTTAAGTTCTTGCTCCTGGGCAATGCGGCGTTAAAACACACCTGCACTATCTTGAATATTGAACACTTTTGGCTTAACATATACCACTTACCAAATGTAATACTGTATTATTACTATTATGGCTCTCATGCAAGGTCAGGTTTCTAGTCTCCTCCCTCTCCTTTTCTCTCACAATAATCTGAAGAGAAATGATATTGATGAGGACAGTAACGTTTCTCAAATGCTCGACATTTCTTTCCAAATTACTACATAACACTAAAAAGTCGTTTTAAATGTCCCCCCTCCCCGACTAATTCTGTTTAATTTGACCCCCCTTAAAGAATGAATATTATAAAAAAAAAGAAAAAAAGGTACTCATTTTTTGTTCCTGGGGCAATGCTGATAAAGAATATATCAGCTTTATGGGTGTGTATTGTGTAGGTTTAAAAAATTTTTTTTTTTTAAAACTTTTTGCTGAATACACACACACGCAGACAACGTTTCTTTAGATAGATTTATATATTTTTTAATGTTTTTCGTTTGTTTTTAATCATTAATAGAAACTTATTTTTATTATTCTACTATTCTTACTTGTATACTCGGATATATATATATATATATATATATATATATATATATATATATATATAACAAAATTCAAACTACTTACAAACCCCCCCACTGAACAATTAAACAAACAAAGTAACCAAATAATTACTGCAAACAATGCCGAAATAGGAACAACGAAACTTAGTAAAATTATAGGCGACTATAAACCTGGCTACATATACGGAAAAATAAAAACACATAAAAAGGATATCCCCTAAAACCATAATCTCCCAAATCCCTACACCCATACACCACATATAAAAAATAATTAATAACATTATCCAACCATATATACAAAATAAATACAACATAAAATCTACAACTGACTTCATACACCTACTAAAATCAAACTCCCCCAAAAATGCATAACTGCCTCCCTAGACGCAGAAAACCTTTTCACCAATGTCCGATTAAAGACACCATAAAAGTAATTCTTAATCAAGTTTACAAACACAGTACCATACCTACTCTAGTAATAAAACCAAAAACCCTAAAAAAACTATTAACATGCACCACCCAAGTTCCATTCAATGACCCCACAGGCAAAATATATATACAAATAGACAGCGTCTCAATGGGGTCACTCCACCTTCGCTGAATACTACATGACACACATCGAAAATAAAATGTTTTCCGACCCAACAACTAAACCAAATATATACACTAGATACGTAGATGATATTTTCATTGCCACAGAATCCTATGAAAAACACTCTAGCAAACCCTCGAAACCCACTCAGTCCTTGCGTTTGTAAATGAATTAAACATTAGCAATAAAATTCCCTTCCTAGATGTACTTATAGACTCCAGTAACCCTACGCAATACACGACATCACCATTTAAAAAGCTCACAAATAACAATCCCAGCCTCCTCAACTATCACAGGGAATGCCCCAAAGAATATACAATAGCCCTTATAAAAAAACCTTGTTCGTCACGCACATACTATATCCTCATCTAGAAAACTATTTTGTAAAGAACAAACAGAAACTAATCAATAACAATTTCCACAATCGAATAATTTATCAACAAATAAAATTATATATAAACTCCATACATGATAAAAACAAAACCCATAACGAAAATAACACTATACTACAAAATCAAATGCACTCTAATTATAAACTTGAAGAAAAGGCATTGATTAACCAAATACAACGATACACTAAACTTATGTAACAACATAAGAAAATCTACTAATAATCTAGTACACAAAATTCAAAACGTCTAATTTAATAATAAAAAATAACATTATTAACTCAACCCTAAGCAAAACTAACTTAATAATAAAAAATAATAACATTATTAACTAAACCCTAAGCAAAACTAACTTAATAATAAAAAATAATAACATTATTAACTCAACCCTAAGCAAAACTAACTTAATATATAAGTTCACATGCCCCTTTGAGGAATGTCTTCCTACGAACCAAACGGAACAAACATATAGTATCTATATTGGTCAGACAACAACAACTCTCTCCCGACTTATCTATCATCTATCCGACACTAGCGCCATTCAACGCCACATCACTTCAAATAACAAAACACTACAGTCGGCCGATACACAAAAAATACTAATAGCTAACACCAAAATCATCCATATAAATAATTGCATACATCGACTAAAATTACTAGAAGCAATATTTATTAAAAAGAAATAACCCAATATTAACAAAATAGCTTTTAATACTGGTACTAACATATCAAACATATTTCATAATTAAAAATAATAAAGTAATAAATATACAAATAAGAAAATAAATAATAGACTCAACCACACCCCTTTCTTTTCTTGAACCCGTCAAGTGTAAACTTTACATAGGGCATCTGTATGCATTTCACGGAGATATACCTGACTAGAGTATATCCCACTGAGTAGACTGCCAGTTGGTCTGAGACAGCTTATTGGGTATTCGCAGCTAACCTTCATATCTGAAGGCCGTTCCCCTATCTGCCACCTAGGGAGATAGTCGCTCCACAAATAGTATATATATATAATTTTACTATTTCATGTATCCACATAAAATTTTATAAGGAGATATAATTTTTTATGTATCAATTTTCAGTATTTACTTCACCGGTGCTCGATATGTAAGTAGAGCTAAGTAGTAAGCTATGAAAATAAATTTATGGCAATAAAGCTACACAGGCTCTCGCGTTTCATCCCGAAGATTCCCCCAGGGATGAAACGTGGGAGCCTCTGTGTAGCTTAATTGCTGTATATATATATATATATATATATTAATCTGGGTTTAAATAACAAAGCAAGTATTTGTGTCTACATAAATTCTTTTTTTCTGTTTAATAAATTAATTTGGTTTTTAGAGTTTATGATTAGATATTTTTCCTCTTAGCATAATTTCCAATTTCTACGAGTTATGTTAAAAAAAAATAATTTAAAGATTTTCCAATTAATATTAGGGCTAATGTTTTTATTTTTTGTTCCAAAATGTTTCAACAATATAGTGCTATTTCTATACTTTTCACCACTGAATGTCATGTTAGGATTATACTTAAACTTGAAATTATTTTCAGTAGCCCATATGTATACTTTTTGTTCGTTGTTCATGTTATTATTTACTGTTACTTTGTATACGACATTGTTACACATCCCTTTAATTAGATTGTTCAATTGTGCCCTATTTTCATCGTCCGTTCGTTTCTTCTCTTTCTTTTCTACTCGTAATCGACAGGCATCGTGTGTGTCCTTAATCTAAGCATGGGTACATACCTTTTTCCCTTCATCTTCGCTGTCGAATTCTCTTTCTCTTCGTCTATGTTTCTTCGTCGTCTCTTTCTTTATTTCATGTGCTGCAGTTTCTCCATTGTCTCTTTTTTTTATGGCCAAATCATTCACCCGCAGCTGTGTTCCATGTTTATTCTTCGTTGTTTCTTTCTGTTTTCATTGGGCCGGATCACCATTTGTCTAGTAGTCATGTTAATCGGTGTGTATATATCTTATTATGTAAGAAAAAAGGAGAATTAAAAGTAGTTGGGTATTTATTCTGGAGAGAAATAGTCAACGTTTTACAAGTATAATTTCACTTAAATTATAAAGGAGAGAGACAGTTATTTTTAATTAACTATTTAGATAGATAGATGAATATACTTAGTTATAGACAAACAGATACATCGGCACTCTTTTTGCCCGGGCTATTAAAATTTTGTAGTTATTACAGCATCTTATTAGGTGTCTGTTTGCAATGAATTTCAAGCCAGACTCATTTTCAAATCTAAATCTTTTTCTCTCCCCTGTTCCCATGTAACGTCCCATCTGCAGTGATTTCATATCATTTTGAGTCTGACGTTTCTGACCTCATGGGTCAGATAGGTCCATGATTCACCTTGGGAAAGTTGTTTACTTTGCATACGAGCAGTGATGGTAATCTGTACTGACCCACACATGTCAAAATTCTATACTAGTATACGTATCATCCATAATCCAATATGTATATCATCCACAATCCAACAACATTAGCTGTTAAACATTAGTGGGCAATTGTATTTTATTCTACAATTACATAAGTTGGTATTAGTGACATCAATAGCATTGAAACTTATTATTGTTAATTATTTTTTGTTTATTTATTATTGATTGCATGTTATCCATGTATGGATAATTAAGTTTAATGTATTTGTATTGATAATTTTTGCGAAAGATTGTTTTTCTGTATTTGGTTCGTGTGTCTGAAGGTTTTAATGCTCAGTTTATTTTTCATTTTGTACTTGGCGTTTTATCTTAAGTTCTTAAAATAAAAATCCAGGTCCGAAATAATTGATGATTGACAGAGGTGAGTGGGTAGGGTGACTATTAATAATTAATTACCCATATCCTGCCCACTTAACTGGCTAGTAGTTTAAGTTTCACTTTGTTTAATCAATTTATTTTATTGTTGCACTGCCTGTTGCAAAAAAAAGTTAACTAAACTCCATTGTTGTAGGCAGATTAATCAATAAAAATACTATCCTTTGATTTTATTGAGTGAAAAAAAATCTATATTAGCCCTAATTTTTCTTTTTCGAAATTTAGAGCTAATATTGCTTCTTTTTTTTTGTTGCTTCTTTTACTCAGTCATGTGTATATATATATATATATATATATATATATATATATATATATATATATATATATATATATATATATATGCTCTTGCACTCTTATTTCTCCTATAACCCTAACCCTAACACTATATATATATATATATATATATATATATATATGAATGTCCAGATTTATTTCAAACTTCGATTGTTCAATGCAAAGTATATTCTGTAATAAACTAATGTTTACTATTCCTTCCTTAAGCCAAGGCTTTTCAAAGATCGAAAAGATCAAAGTTGAAAAAGTGTCCAAAATCTCCTTTTCATTGGACACTTTTTCAATGGACAATTACCATCTGGACAAACCACATCATTTTTACACGAACTCTTTTCACTCCATTTTTAAGAATATTTTTTTCAAATGTTTGAACTTTGGCTTTTTCACAGCCAACTTATCTATCTGTATATCTCCTCTGATAAGATTGCGATCTTTGAAAAGCCTTGGCTTAAGGAAAGAATAGTAAACATTAGTTTATTACAGAATATACCTTGCATTGAACAATCGAAGTTTGAAATAAATCTGGACATTCGTACATTTTTATCACTCTTATTTCTTCTATCTTTATAATTGCTCTTTCTCGTATATTGAGCTTAAACCATTTCACTATAGGTTCTACTGAAAGTTTACTTTTAGTTTATATTTGATTCTATATATATATATATATATATATATATATATATATGCAAACATTGTTAAAAATAACAGAATTCGTCCGTTTAATTATATCTATTTTTATTTTTTCAATTTTTCTGCTGGTCTTTTTGTATTAAAACTAAAAAAAATATGAATAAATGTTCCATACGTTTCACAAAGATTTTCGATTCTTCATCAGATGTCAAAAGCAAATGAACAAAAAAAGCTGGAGAAAGAGGAGATTTTTTTTAAAAGACGGCGGAGAAACGCACAGAGAACGTTTTCCGCATTGTTCCAGGAAGTCGTTGACGATTAAAATTCAGCAACGCTGGATGGCATCACAGAACAAAATCGCATTACGTTAAGCATTTTAAAATGTTACCACTGGTATCATATGTGGTGTTATTAATTTTAGGTTGTTGTGTTTTTATGTAAATAGTTTCCAGTATTTTTAATTTTTTAAAATTGGTTTCTGGATGTATTATTTTAGTTTAACTAGAATTTGTCTTAAATCAGAGGGAGGGCAGTTATAATTTTTGTAGATATTGGTAAATTGAGCTAGAGTTTACAAGATGTGTGGTGAGGTGGCAGGATAGGGTAGTGGTTGTAAAACCAATGTAGCTATTAGCTTTATTATTATTATGGGAGTTACATTATCCCAAAGGGCATTTAAACTTATAAATAACATTGGTCCTTTCAAGTTGTTTTTTACTACAAGATTTTGAGTTTTAAATTTCTTATAGTAAATAATGAGTCTAATTTTATTGTTATTGTCAATTGGGGATATGTATCTGTATACAATATTTTTCATGGCTTTTTCTTCTAATCGGAAGTTTGGTTGCATTTGATTACAATAGTATATGTTAATATAGTTTGAATTGTTATGTTGAATATTATTTTTTATTTGTACTGGTGTTTAAGTTTCAAATCATTAATTTTCTTTGTTGATCAACTGTGTGTGTATATATATATATATATATATATATTGTTGAATATAAGAGACAACTCATGTCTAGATGTCCTTTGGTAGATCCTTTCAACAGTCCGAATTAGGATCTTAGTTTCGGAGGGGAATTGACTGATGAATTTGCCATAATTTTGATTTGTCTCCCAAGTACTTTCGGACCCATCTGGGTCCATCTTCGGGGGAATGAGTTTAATCAAGTATAGGCCAAAATAAAACCTAACAATAAACAAACACCTTATGTAAAATTCTGCTAGCTTGCACGACTGAAGTTTCATTTTACGATCATCGTGGCAACATTTATATCCAAAAAGATGGTGTCGCTATGGGTTCCGTGCTTGGTCCAACCTTTAGCAATTACTACATGTCCAACTTAGAAACTAAAGTCTTTAACCATATCAATACACCAACACTATATTTACGATACGTAGATGACATCTTCATTCTTACAAATAATATAAATGAAATTTAGATATTAAAAACCACGTTCCAAAATAACTCCGTTCTTGATTTCACCTTCGAATTAAACATTAATAACAAATACCTTTTTAGACGTTTTAATAGACACTAATCACAATGAATTCTCTACGTCTACCTACCAAAAACCCTCTAACAGACACTCTTGTACCCTTAACTCCCTTAGTGAATGCCCTTTTAGATACAAAATAGCCATTATTAAAAACTCACTAACTCTAGCAAAACTAATTGCTTCCTCCCCTACTATCTTCTAACATGAACTTATCAATATAAAAAACTCTAGTTAATAATGGCTTCCCAAATTACGTAATCGACCAACAAATTCGACTGTTTAAAAATAATTCCCACAATAATAATTCCCACAATAATAATAATAATAATTCCCACAATAATAATAATAATAATAATAATAATAATAAATCCAATTCTCCACTTAATACAACTATTAAACTATTTTATCGCAACCAGTTCCATCAGAATTATAAAATAGATGAACAAGTTCTAAGAAATATTATTAATAAGAACGTATTCCCTACTGACACAAATAAAAAAGTAAAACTGATCATTTTCTACAATAAAGTAAAAACCACTAACCTTATTATCCCAAATAATTCTTCCCCCCCTCGATTAGAGTATTGGATAAGACAAACCTTGTTTATGAGTTCAAATGTCCTTTGGGAGACTGTGTCTCTGACAACCAAGAAAAAACAAATATACATAGGTTTGACTAGCACGATTTTGTCGAGAAGATTGACGATGCATTTGTCTGATACTAGCGCCATAGCCCAACACTTAACTAACAACCACTCCTGCCCCCGATCGGAATTCAGAAAACTCTTACCAAAATCTTAGAATTTAGTACTAACAAACAAAAACTCCATATATTAGAAGCCCTATATATAAAGATCCCCCTCCCACTAGATTGTAAAGTCAATTTTGAACTATGGCAATTCAAGAAAGTGCTCTGCACCTTCCAGATGTATCAGTAGCACTTCATCTTATTATATAGGTAGAGGATTGCATCAGGAGCCAGGTACTTTCTGGAGTAGTGGAATGATCCAACAATTTTTCCAGCAACTTTAGAAACAGATTGGATATAAATCTTCCAGTTTAGATCTGAACTCAAGGAGAGCCATTTGTTTCGACTGGTCCAAACCAATGGTCTGAGCATTATTGGTGAAAAGAGGGAAGCTTCGTTTTAGAGGAATTCAAAGTAATCACTTCCCTCCCCTCCCTCCCCATTCCACCATGTGCTCCAGATCCGACTCTTCCAGAAGATTTCACTTGCCATACTCCAGGGAAGGCGGATCACTTTTGTCAGGGTATGAAAAAGAAAACATGAAGAAAACAGTCTTAGTATCATAGTTCTTTTGGACTACACATGCGCACACACACAAGAGAAGTTTAGGAGTTTGAATTTGAGACACCATCCTCGAGTGTCTTCGGTCTCTGTACAAGGGTTTGTCAAGACAACCTGACATGAGCATGCTTCCCCTACAAGTAAACCCTGACCAAATATTCAAAATAACATAGTATTCATAGCCCAAATAAGATCCTCTCGACACGGCTATGAACTGGCTCATATGAGGAATGGTGCACCTTTTCTAAGTAATGTTACCTCAAGTAACAGCACATAGCTGGATACTCCACCAGACTAGATGAATTCTTGTTCTGGAATCCGGTAAGACCAAGAGATAACAAGATAAACTATAACATAGTTAACTGGTCAATTGGGGAGAGGAAAATTAATATTATTAACTTCTTTACTAACTCAACGTTTGACAAGTAAAGGAGAACTTTAATAGACTATTCGAATATCTATGTATCTCATATAGAGATCAAGTGTTAGCTCCAGAAAGGGGCCCCCTTGATTTCTGAGAACTACGACTGAAGTAAAATGAAACAAAAAAAAAAGAAATAAGCTAGTTATGTCTACTTATGCAGTTGAATTGATTTTTTGAAAAAATGGATGAGAGTTCTTAGGTGACAGAGGGAGGCGAAGGAAAACATGGGAGGAAGTGATAAGGATGGATTTGAGAGAAAGATGGATAAATAAAACCTGGTCAGAGATAGGTTAATTTATAAATGAATTTTTAATTGTAAGTCGAAGTGTAATCATGTATTGAAGTGAAACCTGGCCAGTTAGGGTTGAGGACATGCGTTGCATGGAGAGAAATGATATGAGAATGATACAATGGATGTGTAATGTATTAAAGACAGACTGAGATCTGATGACCTCAAAAGAAGATTAAATCTGGACAGTATCGATGGATGTGTCGTGGCCGTCGTAAAGTAAACTGTGTGTGTGTGTGTTTGCGAAAGAACTATGATACTAAGATTGTTTTTCCATATATACCTCACTTTATGATGGCCACGGATGTGTACAGCACAAGAGACTGTTGGTAACATTGAAAGAATGGATGAGAGTGCTTGGGTTAGTAGATATAGAGCAGTTGAGGTAGCAGGGTCAGTCAGTTGGCAGAGGAAGTTCATGGAAAACATAGGAAGTAATGAAGATGGATTTCTTTAGAGAAAGAGGAATGAATAAAGTCAATTTCTAACAGGCGTCCAACACGTGACAGCATGTAAAACATTAAACCGAATACGGTGATAATGAATCTTGCGCATTATCTATATGCATCAATTCCAATCTTTTTGGCAACTTCTAATGCAAATAAGTGAAAGCGTTTTTCGAAAAGCAACCACTTGAGAAATGTCTCGTTATCAGCTAGTCCCATATTACTCAAATACATTCAAGGTAATTTTTCTCTTTCGGAACCTTTTTCACTATAGAAGACCGTGTAAACATTTCGATTGAGAAATCGAAACGTAATTTCCATAGCATAATGCTATGCTACCCTACCCGCCATTGTCTGGCAATGAATGAGGATCGCTGTGTGCGCCTTCTCGCACCTCTGAACTCTATATTTTCATATTGATGATGTTGTGTAATTTCTCACTTTTCTTTATTTACATCATTCTCTTTATGCTACTGGTGGTATTACTTCAGTCTTTTTCAATTCTTTTTTATTTAGGTCATTTATTTATGTTAGGGTTAGGTTACTTATTTATGTTAGGGTCGGAGGTTTTGCGGTGAGTCTGAAAAAATGTTAGTCACATTTTTTAATCTCCAAAGAATCAAGTCTGAATATTGGCAAACTTTAAAATAAGAAGTCAGTCGGAATTTGTGGAATTCTAGGAGTCACAGTCAGACCATATATTTTCTGACTCCACCACCCTGATTTGTCATCCTCTTTGTATGGGTATATTTATTTTCAAATGGTGTATTCTACCTCCTTTGCTCTTCTCAAAAAAGTTTGCGGAAAAGAAAAGTCTCATGGAACAAGTTCTCATGAATAGAAAGCTTGTATTTCTTAGCCAGGAATTGCAGGATTCTCAAGGCGTTGTGAGCAGGTGCATTGTCCTAGTGAAAAGTTGTAAATCATACAGAAACACAAAAAAGTTGTAAATCATACAGAAACACAAGAAGCAATGGTTACAGAAGCTAAGTGTATCTACTAGTGATTGGACAATTCCAATATTTTTTCTAGAGTCCGATACAATTACTGATTCCGATTCTTTTAAAATCTCGAAATATTTAAGCATAGAGTTGTTTTTTTCTTTAAATTTTCACATTGCTGTAAAACCCAATGTAATATGTGCATATGTTCACAAATGTAAAAATAAACTTGGGGGGAGAGGATCTATAGATTTTAGTTTTAGTGGTAGTTCAAAGTCAATAAATATTTATCATTTTATTATTAGTACCAGCAAGGGTAAATTTAGTTTTAAATAAATAAAAAAACAATTAAAAGAATCGTTTTTGGATTTGGAAAATAGGCACAAATTTTTCTGATACCGATTCAATACCCCGAAAACGTTTTGATTTTTTCCGATTCAGATTAATTGTCCCAGCACTAGTATCTACCGATCTGTCTTCTGGTCGATCCTCCGAAACATGGTCAATGTGTGTGGTTGCTCGGCGGAAGTTGGAAGTTTTTGGCAGTAACTGCCTCCACTGCATCTTGTATTACTGGGGGTTATCATGTACCAACTGCTGTTCCCCGTCAACCCCTCAATCTTATGTTTCTGCCGTCTGTCCTGTTGCAGCGACGTATTTGATGGTTTGGACATGCGGCTCGTTGCCCGAATGGAGAGCTCATTCGTGATGTAATCCTCTCTGCCTTAGTGGCACGAGTGTATCTGGACAACAACCATCAATGGGACTTAGCTGAGCTCTCAGGTCCACAGGTGGTCAGTTTTCGGTGATGGGATCACGATTGGTTAGCTAGTGCGACTTTTCTCAAGGCTGTAGTTTGGCTCAACCTGACTAGGGTAAACGTTATTACAACAACAAGCTAAGATTATAGTTATACTCCCAAAATATCTTGTTAGATTATAACATAATGCACTTATCACTCTTTTGCCTATAGTTCACACAGCACACCCAACCCTGTTACATTTCAGACATACATATCATTCTCCTTTATCTTTTGTCCCCAATTTTTCATGAAATTTCTCTCATAATAAAGACAATTGTCTATCTTATGTTTTGTCTCCTTTAATTATCCCCACCCCTCCAGCGCTCACAAAAAACAAAAAAACACAAATTGCCTTTGGTTAACAGGGTTTTACATTTCTTCTGATGTGTAATTTACAGCTTTTTTTTGTGTTTTTTTGTTTTAAGGAATTGGGTAATAATCTTCTAACATGGGATGCAATTGAAAACAAAGCCTGATATCAAGATCAAACACCTTTTCTGCAATAAAATTTCACAATAGTAATAAGTACATTGCGTAACAGATAAAGGTGTTGGTTCACAATCAGTTCTAAGTGACAGTCTTCTGGAGGTTAAAGGTTCAATCCTTACTACAGGCTATAACTAAGATGACATAAAATGAACACTATCCAGTCATGGCTGATGGGATGAGAACAATCTACCCCTATAGATTAAAGGATTCTGTTTGAAATTCTGTACAGGTTCGGGAGTCCAACATAAAGATGTGCGAGGTTTACTAGAATGTTCCTAAGTTTGAAAAGATGCACCGGAATCTCAGCCAAAACGTGAATATAACAACCACGATGAGAACATAGCATTGCTCGGCGAGTTCTTGTCGACCCCCATTGTTGACACAAGTCGCAGCTCAGTGGAAAGTGATGTTTCTTGGAGTGTTGACAGAGACATTGATCTTTTCTTCTCCTCTCTCCCTGGAATAATGGAAGCAATTAAAAAGAACTACAAATAACGCCATTAATTGCTCTGGGTTTATTTTTTTTTCTTTACAGTTAATTCACAGCAAGTACGTCCAGGTTAACTGCATCCTCTTGACCAACCCCCGTAGGGTGGTGGAATACTTGAAAACTGCGTCTCATCACTTTGACGCTTAACTACCAAGAGGCAGAAACTCTAGCTTCCCTGTCACATACTTCCTCTCATGATGCAACTTCCTATTCAGCAGCAAAATAAAATTTTCCATTAGAAGTACAAGTTTTAAAAATTTTTATTTATTTTTTCTATGTACTGATCATTATGGATTTGGGAATATAGATTCTCGGCAACCTGGTGAGTAACATAGGAACTTTTTTTTTGTAAACTTTACCATTTAGGAGGTGCGCTCACTCAAACTTTTTAAAATACGTTAGATACAAAGAATTTAATAGAGAAGAGAATTGCTCTACATCAAATTTTAAGTAATACATTTCTAAAAGAATCTGTGCTTTGAAAAGGATATAAGTATCGAAAGTCTTAACCTTAAAAACCTGATTTTATTCATTTTAAAATCGCATCATTGTTTTTGTTTTCAATTTCTAATATAAAACATACTCATGGATGATGCTTCATAAGATGCGACCACTTTATTTATATATAATGTTGATATATATATATATATATATATATATATATATATATATATATATATATATTTTATACGTACATAAAAGTAATCCATGGACACGTGTTTCTTGCTATCAGCTTTCATCAGCATGGCTAACTTGGACAAAGATTGAACCTTCGATGTCATAGTCTAGTCTGGTGCCATGAAATATGTACGATTTTTATAACCTAAATATTTAAGTTATGTATTTTTGGTAATTAGCTTTCAGTTTTGGTAATTAGCTTTCAGTTTCTAACCTTTCTTTTTTTTTAAATTACAAACATATATATATATATAATAACTCAGTAGAATACAAAGTTTGACATAATCAACATTTTGTAGTCATGCTCCAAAAATTCAACATCAAATATTATTGTATATATGTTTAATTTTTTCTCGATATATATATATATATGATGATGGACTCTCCCGTCGATTTCGACGTATGAGTCCCCTACCAGGGGCTGCCCGCGCGTGAATTTGTAATTGCAAGGGTTGCACAATCCCCAACAACCGCTCTCCTGAGTCGACATTGCTTGATTCCAATGGCAAGTAGTAATACAAGACGACTGGAAACAATGCCGAGATAAGCAGAGAGCACATACAGCACCTGGTATTCCCAAATGGTCACCCATTTAGTACTGGCCAGGCTCGATGCCGCTTAACTTTGGTGATCTAACGGGAACCGGTGTGTCAACGTGATTGTGCCGTATATATATATATATAAATATATATGCCATGAAACACATAATTCAAATTAGAACTAAAAAACAACATGCAACCCAGTGTAATGTTGAGATCTGTGGGGTAAGATGTAACTTTGAGAATTTATGAGTCGGTAATTGGTCACACCATTCCTGGTTGTTTTTTTTTGTTGTTTTTTTCCCCATTTACAGTATTGTAAAACTAGTTGTACATCATCTCTGGTTGCTTCTGTCTGTATAATTAGTCGTTGCTACTACCCCCCCCCCCCCCCCCTGAAACTGGGATGTTCTATTTTTATTTCGGTAGTAATAACATTTCTATAAAAAATGGCAACAACTCTGTTTTCAGTTTTGTCTGTCCTACAAACAATAAATTGCTATTGTAATACAAATTTGGATATTTTAATAATTTTCTTCAGTGGAAGTAGGGGGGGGGGAGCAATGTCAAATTAGTAATGGTTTTATTTATTTTATTCAGATTTAAAAACAAAATTATTTAACTTTTAAACTGATCTGCCCTCCTAAAATCTAAAATATTTGAAAAAGATTTTTAAAAAAACAACACGGAATTGTCTAGCGACATGATAGGTAATTGTACAGCGAAAACATTTTGTTAGTAAAAAAAGATTTAGAAAAACGAATGGTGGAATATTCTGAACAAGCGCCTAAATTTTTCTTAAATCTTTTTCATTTTCTTGTTCAGATTTAAAAAATATTTATTTAAATAAAATATTGTTTATATATTTTTATTTTTTTTGTAATACACTTGTAGATATTTTTATTTTACTAATGTTAGGTGTGGGGGTGATGACAAATGGTGGTTTTATTTATTTTACTATGTTAATTTTTAAAAATTTATTTATTTACTTTTAAAAATTTAAACTATTTTTTTTGTTTGGATTATTGGGTCATTCCAGCCAACTTCAACAGGGGTGTGTCCTGAAGGTTCTCTATTTGTTTCCAAATTTTCACTATTTCTTTGAATCTATGATTAAGCACATTCCTGAAAATTTCAGTTCCATTGGTCTCTCCAAACAGATTTCATGGATATATGAAGAAATGGGCAATTTCGAAAATTTTAGAATTCTGAATTTTCTTGATTTTTGAACACCTATAATTCAGGGTAACTTTTATGTTATCCCGTTGGGCTTTTGATTTCTCAAACGCCACTATCTGAATTTTCTGAAAGCTTAAAATTAAAGTTCAGAAAGGATTCTTCTGAAAATGAATAAAAAAATTTTTAAAAAAATCAAAATTTTGGTAGCAAAATTAGAAAACTCTCACATTTGGAACATCTGTTACTTAACAGCACGGTCTTCCAGGCATTCACATTTTTATGAGCTGACCAAAATACTTTGCAGAAAAGGTCGATTTAGTGATTCAAGATAACGATTTAGATGTGTTTTTGGATTAATAAGAAATGAAAAAATTGAATACAATCGTAAAATTCAGTTTTTCACTGTTTGAATTTCCATAACTGTTTGTCATTCACATAGAACCATATAAAACTATATCATGAAAGTACACAAATACATGATTTTAATGAGGCAAAAATAAATGGATCTGTATATAAGTATATATAAATGTATATATAGTATATTTGTTATCTAAAAATAGCTCAAAAGCAAATTCTTAAGAGGTACTCCAGTACCCTAAAAAAATCAATACGTGACAATTCAAAAAAAAAATTTCAAATCTATAAACCTTTTAAGAACAACCTCTTAGTCATCCAATAAGTCAGTGGGATTTACAATGCTCGGGCTTGAGAAAATGTAGAAATTCATTATTTCTGAAATTGCCCATTTTTTGCAAATGTCCGTAAAATGTGTTTGAAGAAACTAATTGAACTGAAATTTTCCGGACTGATTAACTAATAGATGCAAATAGGTTTTAAAAACTCGAAAACAAATAGAGAACCTTTAGGATAGATCGTTGTTGAACTTGAGTGAAATGACCCAGAATTTTTGAAGTCAGAAATCACTTTCTATTTGATAGTTTAAAGGCTTCTAAATTCCCTTCAAATTTCGAAGGGTCACAAGGTAATTCATGTTACAAAGTTTTTAAAATTAGTAACAAAATGGAATATGCTTAGCTTGTTTATTTAATTGAAAATACAATATCTTTTGTTTACATTTTTTATTCATTTAATTTTCAAAAAAGAAAATTTTATTTATTTATATATATATATATATATATTTATATATATATATATATATTTATATATATATATATATATTTATTTATATATATATATATATATAGAGAGAGAGATAGATTATTTAAAAATGTTTGTTTCGATTATTTGGTTTGGGTTCTCTGTTCAATGGCAAATCAACTGTTTCCGGGTTATTTAATGCTATGAGCAATTTCTATTTTAATCAATTCCTGGCATTGTGATTAATTGAACACAAGTTGCTAATTGACCCATAGCTCGAGAGGGGGACATTGTGGGGTCATACCTTTCCCAACGGTATTACTACATGAATTGGTAAATTTGGCATATCCAATTCCATAGTATGCAACGACATCCATTGTAACGAGACTTACACATTAAATATTTATTTTCTCGTGTTTTTAAAAGAAATTTTTTTTTTACCAAAATTTTGGAAAGTTACCACAACCAAGTAATGCAAGAGATAAAATTATTTCTTAAAAAAATTTTTTTTTTAATTATTTAAAAAACAAAATAAATATTGAAGATTTCAGCTCACAGGATGAGACTTACTTTGATATCATTAAAAAAAAAAAATAAATATTGAAGATTTCAGCTCACAGGATGAGACTTACTTTGATATCATTAAAAAAAAAAAATAAATATTGAAGATTTCAGCTCACAGGATGAGACTTACTTTGATATCATTAAAAAAAAAAAAAGCAAAAAAACAAACAAACAGCACTTAATGTTTTTTTTTTTTTTTTTAGATGAGGATTGATAATTTGGATTTTTTGGACTACTGTTCTCATCTTGGATATTATTCTCACAACGTTTCGGCCGATGTAACCTCTGACCTTCTTTGGGTGCATCTTGCCGAACTCTGTAATCTTTGTTGAACTTGGGAATCTGTGTGAAACCCTTGGGGGTAGATTGATTGCTCTCATTCAGTCATGACCGGGTAGAAGTCTTGGGTAATTCTTAATTATATTCTTAGTATCACCCGTACTGAGGATTGAACCTTCAACCTTCAGAAGACTTATTACTTAGATTATTATTGCGCCATGGGTCCAATAATAATAATGACGCAAAGGTTTTGAGATTTCTTTTTGTTTTGAGTATTTTTTATCATGTATCACTTTAGCCAATTTTAACTGACTCCGACTCCTGAAATTAAAAATATTTCCACTCTTAAAGCAATGAATTTGCCCTGACTCCAACCCCTGCGCTGCAACCCTTATAAACAATTTTGAAAGCTTCCAAAGACGTGTACCCCAATCAGTCAATCGGGTGGTCCGTTAAAGCATTCTAAAAACTATCCCCCCCCCCCCAAAAAAAAACCCAACAATGATCGGCTTTCTGTGTTTTTGTGTCCTTGCATGTCATACGCCTGTCATTGTATGATCCATAAATGTCCAATTAAACCGACGAAAGGTCGGAAAATAATGCCCACTCCTATTGTTGATAGCTGAGAGCTTGACCTTCCCGGATACTGTGTGCTATTATTAGCACTGATAATCATTGCAGGAAATTAATTAAAATTTATTCGATGTCAGTTTCTTATGATCGACTTCATCTTTGGCATGAACAGTCTTGCATTATTGTGGAAGCGGTTATTTTGATTCGGAAAAGGTTAATTATCAGGAAAAGAAAAAAAAAAAAGTCTGCTTCATTGTAGTTGATTGGTTGCCTGGAAGATCTTCTTTCAACTAACATTCATCAGAAAAGTGTCGTTAGAATAAAATCTATACTTAAATTTTTCTTTTATTTACTAAGGAGTAACTACTTATCAACGCTAAAAGCCACTCGAGGATAAGCGTTAATGAATAGATTATCGATTGAATGATGTTATGCGAGGATTAAAAATAATGAATGGATAAAATTTGCTGTTTGTTGACATTGGATTTGAAGATGACCATGCTGTAGCCTTCAGGGAAGCAAACTTGGGATAATGTGTTCCAGAGACGGGAAGCCTTTGGGAAGAAACTATTTGATGTTAGACACTCAGAGAAAGAAAGGAAAGTTCTTTGCCGTTGTGGTAGACAGACGAGTTTTCACTGTAAGTGTCTTACAATGAAAAGTCGAGCACCTTCCATGTGGAAATAATGATAGAGTAGAGAAAGACTGGCAATGTCTCTTCTGTGAGAAATGGGGCTGTACTGAACAGAAGAGATCATTCCTGCTGGATTACGAAGGTCGATTTTGTACTTTGTCATGACGAGAAACAGTTTTGAGCGGCACCTCCCCAGATGTGGCAGCAGTACTCCATCTTAGGACGGATCTGACTCCTCTTTTATAAGTAGAGAATTGCATCAGGAGTCGGTGCTTTCTGGAGCGGTAGAATGATCCAAACATTTTTTCAATAAACTTAGCAACAGACCGGATGTAAGTCTTCCATTTTAGATTGGAACAAAAGTTTGTCCTTGGAGCTTCATCGAGGAGATAGTTATACTATGTGTGTGGTCCTTTGCCGATGGATGCAATTGAAAACAAAGCTCTATACCAAGATTAAGCCACTTTTTTGGAAGAAACTTGTATGAGATCTTCTGTGATGGTATTAGTTTTGCATTAGAGGGTTTTCCAATAATAATATTGTGGAATGATTTGTTCGCTCAGGAAAACATGAACAGGAAAGTCAACGCCTTACTTTTATTTGATTTCATTTATTTGCTATCGCTTTGCAAATCTCGCTAGTTGAAATAATTGAAACATTAATTTAAAATAAACATTGCATTCATAACTCTGTTGTAAACACGAAACAAAATCTTTCTCATTTATTCATAGAAATAGATAAGCATTAAGATTTTGGTAATTTCGATGCACATTTATTGTTCAAATATGAATGTAAAGAAAGGAAAAGAAAATCAATTTGCTATTTCACTTACAATTTAGAAATAGATCGAACTTGTCGAAAATCAGATCGTCCCCTCTAAAGAAAGAAACACAAATGCTGAATATTTGTCGAGGAAATAAAACAATATTACGGAATAGAACTATTTGTTATATCATAATCAAATTAAAAAACAATAACAAATGATAGTGAATTGATAAAATGTCATTTTATGCAAATTACTTTACAACTGATATCACATAGACATAAGCAGCATATAAAAAAGATGTTTGTTTGAATTTGAATTCACTTGAAATAGGGTTTAAATTTTTTTTTTTTTAGTAGGGAAAAATGGACCCAACTTTCATATTTATTCATTTAGATAAATTGAAAATTATAAAAATAGAAAGGAAAACAGTAAAAATCGTAATATGGGTTTCTGGGCTGAAAGCAAGGGTACATATTGGTTCTCATTTGTTCCTGGGCAACACCAGTAGTGGTGACTGTTAGTCTAACATATAAAAGGCATCTTGTTAAACCTAAAATAACATTTTTGCTGACCTAGTCAAACTTTGATTCTGACTCGCCAATTTTCAGTTGTTATTGTCTATCATGTTATTCACACTATAACAATGTACTTTGCTACAGTTTATTTAAATAAGTATGTAGTCCTGCCCAGACAACTGGTAATATGAAAATAGTTTTCAATTAAGGCTAAAAAAAATTAAAATAAACAAGGGGAATAACCATATTTTTAATTGGAGAACATAAAGAGTTGTCTCCCGTACAACTAGAATTTTATTTCGTTTTCTGTATATGTTTAAAAACTGAATGATTTCACTGCATCATCGGCAACGCCGAGTGAATACATCTAGTAGCTAATAAAAACCGGTTCATTGTTGTTGATTTGTCGCTTAAGGTCTTGAAATTAAGGTTCATTCGAGGAGTCTTGTTAGTTTAAAATGGCTAATAAAAGTTAATTAAGTTTAGTAAATTGTCTCCTTATCGGAAGTTCTAAGCCAGTAACTGCCGGATGGATATCCAGAGTGTTATGAGCAGGTGCATTGTCATTGTGAAGAAGAGGTGTAAAAAAAAAGCATGTGAAAACTGCAATGAATATAAAAAGCTGTTATATGATAATGCCATCGTTAATCCCTCTTTTCCCCATACCTCGCAGTACATTCATCCCCTTTGCTCTCATTTTTGTAGTGTATGCAATTCAAGTAAACGTATTATTGGGTCAAAAATAAAATGACACGTGGATCAAGTACAAGTTTTTCTTTTCTCTTTTCTCTTTTTCTCTTTTCTCTTTTCTTTTTTTGTTTTTCTTTTCTCTTTCCTTTTTTTCTCTTTCCTTTTTTTCGTTTTCATTTTTTTTTTCGTTTTCATTTTTTTTTTCGTTTTCATTTTTTTCCCATTCTTTTACCCTCTTTTCCTTTTTTTCCTTTATTCTCCTTTTTATTATCTGAAGTTCGAGCATTTATGTCAGTTTCGATGTGCCATTGCTTGAGGTCGCCTTGAACTGAGTCATTCCAAGTCTTCCTCGATTACCCTCCATTGAAATGTGTCTATATCTGTTTATCCAATCAGAGCTTCATTCAACCTGCTCATACTGCCGCAGTCTAAGCACCTTTCAGCCTCAATAGGAGAGAGTCAGAACTCACTCTGTCATCACGACGCCACCAGATTATAGCCCTATCATTCCTCTGCATCCGCAGAAAGACGCAATTAATGGGAGCCCAGTATTTACCCGCATCTAACATTGCACTACACACCTAGTTGTTGTAGAAAGTGAACAACAGGTAAATGTGCGAAGGGCACACAAAAGTTGACCCATGCAATTTGTACACACGACATCTCACTTAATTCACATCTTTCACCAGCACAGATGACATTACCAGACATAAGTGTCTAAATAATTTAAATTCGTGATCCATCCGGATTAATAGATGTACAATGTCTGTCTGTGAATTATGATTTTTAAAAAAATGCGATTACGTCGAAAGAAAATCACATAAAAAATTTTTGTGATTATTATTTCTTTCAACTTAATCACATTTGTTTTCTTTTTATCATATTTCTCAAAAAGTGGACGATTATTAAAAAACCCCAACAAACCATTGAATTTACGGGGCCTTTAAAAAACATGTCTGTCATATTAAAAAAAATTATTTCTAGTGGAATATTTAACAGTTTAGAAATCAGTAACGTTTGGATTAGACTCCATAGCTGTGGTGCTGCTTACATTTGCAGTGTAAACGAACAAAGATTACTCGGTGTTGTCTGGGTGTCAAATTGTAGCATAAATCATTGTCTAGCAAATAGATAACTTGTGCGTGTCTAGTATTCTTGTGACCAGGGTTGCACAGTTGGAAGGTATAAAGTCCAACTCCGACTCCTCATATTCCAAATATTCCAACTTTGACTCCTAGGATTCTCAAAACTCTGACTCCTTATTTTAAAGTCTTCCAATATTCAGACTCTGTTTTTTCGGAGATTAAAATATCCGACTCCTAGCATTCTTACGCATCCGACTTTGCAACCGTGACTTTGAATGAAAAAAAATAAAAATCTAAAAAACCAACAGCTACATAATGGAACTCTGAATGAAAGGTAAAAGAAAAAAAAATTGTAACAATTAGATGGGTGTGAAAATCAAAAAAATTGTAACAATTAGATGGGTGTGAAAATCAAAAAATTGAGACAATTAGATGGGTGTGAAAATCCAAAAATTGAGACAATTAGATGGGTGTGAAAATCAAAAAAATTGTAACAATTAGATGGGTGTGAAAATCAAAAAATTGAGACAATTAGATGGGTGTGAAAATCCAAAAATTGAGACAATTAGATGGGTGTGAAAATCAAAAAAATTGTAACAATTAGATGGGTGTGAAAATCAAAAAATTGAGACAATTAGATGGGTGTGAAAATCCAAAAATTGAGACAATTAGATGGGTGTGAAAATCAAAAAATTGAGACAATTAGATGGGTGTGAAAATCAAAAAAATTGTAACAATTAGATGGGTGTGAAAATCCAAAAATTGAGACAATTAGATGGGTGTGAAAATCCAAAAATTGAGACAATTAGATGGGTGTGAAAATCCAAAAATTGAGACAATTAGATGGGTGTGAAAATCAAAAAAATTGTAACAATTAGATGGGTGTGAAAATCCAAAAATTGAGACAATTAGATGGGTGTGAAAATCAAAAAATTGAGACAATTAGATGGGTGTGAAAATCAAAAAAATTGAGACAATTAGATGGGTGTGAAAATCCAAAAATTGAGACAATTAGATGGGTGTGAAAATCAAAAAAATTGTAACAATTAGATGGGTGTGAAAATAAAAAAAAATGGTAACAATTAGATGGGTGTGAAAATCAAAAAATTGTAACAATTAGATGGGTGTGAAAATCAAAAAAAATGGTAACAATTAGATGGGTGTGAAAATCAAAAAAAATGGTAACAATTATATGGGTATGAAAATCAAATAATACAAAAATAGTTTTTTTACACTGGTTAACTAGATTTTTTTTTACTTCAGCAACACCAGTTAATATTCAATTACTTTGGCGATCGGGCAATCTCATTTTTAAAAAAATGTCTTCATAAGGTGATAAAGTACACGCAAATATGAATAACAATATTATACAGATATACCAATATATTAATATAGTGTGTTTTTTTTTATATTAATGAGGATTGACATGCTTTTCAAGGTTCACTAAATTTGGTGCTTTTTGTTTGTTTTCAATGAATTTAATTAAAAAAAAAATGTTCAAAGCAAAATGTTGTTACTCATTCTGTTTTATGCTTTGTGGTCAAGATCCGGGTTGTCGTTCTTATTGTTGTTCTTATTCTTGTTGTCGTTGTCACTATTATTATTATTATTATTGGTAACAGTAATAATATATTATGTACTCAGTAGGAGTTCTCACACAGGTCATCATCAGTGATTGCTCACTGATAATAATTTGTGGTGTTCCCTGGAGTCTGAGTGACAAGTCTCCCCAGATTTCCAGTTATCTTTACCTCTTTCGATAATCATTGCTAATGTTTTTCGTTATCACAACAGTCAGTTACCATTGATTTCTCGCTGGCAACGGTCATGGTTTTCTCTGGGATTTGGGTGGCAATAAGCCTCTCCAACGTTCCAGTACTCTCTGCACCATTCCAGTGGAGGTCTAGTTAGAACTCTCCCGCCTCTGTCTTTCTATCCTCCTTGACCCATCACAACTATTTGGTGTGATATCAGCAGAGGCTGGTACCATCACATTTTTTTTTTGTGGGGGTCAGTTTAAGTTTTTTTGTTTTTTTTTGCAGTTTCAGTTCTCTCGGGTTCAAGTGTTGTTCCTTCCATGTTTTTGTTTTGTTTCTGTTGTAACTTCAATATGGCTGGTTAGTGTTCATAGTTTATGTTGGTTGGTTTCTGCGTTCTAGGATTTTCCTCAAGATTTCAGCTGTTTTCATCCTTGCCGTTTGTTGTATAGTCTTAGTCTTCCCTTTGATTCCAATTTCTCCTAGTCTTTTTTCCACGTTTTTCGGAACTGTTTCTAACGCTCCTACAATTATTATGTTGACTTTCTTCATGTTCCATATTCCTTTGAATTCCCTGGCAACTTACGTATATTTTCTCTGATTTTTCATCTTCATGATCTTTACCCTGTGGGCTGCTGGGATGACAAAATCTACAATTTGGAAGTTTTTTTCCTTGTTAAACCGATCTCCTTGCTTGGATGAGTTTATCTGTTTGTACCTCCATTTCCCAGATGGTTTTTGTGATTTTCGGTTTCCAGTACTGTCTCTAGTTTGTGTTTGTTCCATTTGTCTTCATGCTTAAACTTTGATTCCAATTTCTCCTAGTCTTTTTCTACGTTTTTCGGAACTGTTTCTAACGCTCCTACAATTAGCTTTGATGGAGTTAACTCTAATTGCATTCTTTTGTATGACTGTCAGTAGCGATTCCGTTTCTCTGTTCAAGTGTCCTTTTCATAGCCATGTCTCAGTGTTTTTGTGATTCTCTTCTCTTGTCATTCTTATGAAACGTCCATGTAGTTGTTTCTCTTCCAACTTTTCTTTTCTCGTCTTTCTGTTTCTGGTTTCACTATTCCCTGAATTTTTCATTTGAATGGTGTCTCTTGCTGCGCTCGTCAGCCTCTCTGTGTTCTGTGTTCTGTACCTTCCAATTCTTTCTTTTGTGTCATCCATTCTTATCAGTCCTCTTCCCTCTTCTTTTCTTTTTACGTAGAGTTGGTCAGTATCATCCTTTGGGTGCAATATATTGTGCATAGTCATTAGTTTCCTAGTCTTCTGGTTAAGATGCCTGAGTTCTTTTGTCCAGCTTATGAATGGTCCAGAATATCTTACTAGTGATACTGTCCACATGTTTAATCATTTTACTAGATTTCTATTATATAACTTAGTTTCTAACTATTCTTTTCCAATCTTCTCTTTCATTTCTGTTACTTTAATGGTGTCTTCTTACAGAACTCCCAAATATTTAAAGGCATCATGTTCGCCAAGTG
Source organism: Sepiola atlantica (assembly GCA_963556195.1). Lineage (NCBI taxonomy): Eukaryota > Metazoa > Mollusca > Cephalopoda > Sepiida > Sepiolidae > Sepiola > Sepiola atlantica. The sequence continues at coordinate 18,729,214 of OY744522.1, read as the reverse complement.
CCCTCATCTCCTCTGGGTTGGGCAGTTTCATGCCCTCCAGTTGTCTCCTTTTCATTTCTAGCAATGCATGTGAATGTCCTGTCTGAAAATTCTGGTCATGTTTATCAGCTTTTTCAGTTCCATTTTTGCTTCTTGCCAATAGCTTTAGGTTGTCCATATACATGAGTTGGTTTATTCTTTGTTCTCTATCTGTAAACTTGTATCCGGCACATTTCCTAAGTATGTTGTTGAGTGGCATCATGGCTATGATGAACAGTAGTGGCGATAACTAGTTTCCTTGTAACAGTAATAATATATTATTATTATTAGTAGTAACAGTAATAATATATTATTATTAGTAGTAGTAACAGTAATAATAATATATTATTATTAGTAGTAGTAACAGTAATAATAATATATTATTATTAGTAGTAGTAACAGTAATAATAATATATTATTATTAGTAGTAGTAACAGTAATAATAATATATTATTATTAGTAGTAGTAACAGTAATAATAATATATTATTATTAGTAGTAGTAACAGTAATAATAATATATTATTATTAGTAGTAGTAACAGTAATAATAATATATTATTATTAGTAGTAGTAACAGTAATAATAATATATTATTATTATTAGTAGTAACAGTAATAATATATTATTATTATTAGTAGTAACAGTAATAATATATTATTAGTAGTAGTAGTAACAGTAATAATATATTATTAGTAGTAGTAGTAACAGTAATAATATATTATTAGTAGTAGTAGTAACAGTAATAATATATTATTAGTAGTAGTAGTAACAGTAATAATATATTATTAGTAGTAGTAGTAACAGTAATAATATATTATTAGTAGTAGTAGTAACAGTAATAATATATTATTAGTAGTAGTAGTAACAGTAATAATATATTATTAGTAGTAGTAGTAGTAACAGTAATAATATATTATTAGTAGTAGTAGTAGTAGTAACAGTAATAATATATTATTATTATTATTGGGTCGATAGTCGTACCTTTTTTCCCAAATACCATACACTTACTCTATGCCAAAACACTCTAACCAAAACACTCACCAAAATACTGCATTCACTCTATGACTCAATCCTAATTTGCAAAGCGATAAAAAGTTGGCAGAGCCAGCTAGTATATAAATAAACAATAGAAAATCAGACTTCCACAACCATGTCTCTACCCACCCTTAAAAGGGAAACAAAAACACTTGACAGACTGCCTCGTCCACACATGAACAACCAAATACAGAGCTATTGTTATTGTTATTAATATTATTGGTAATAATGTATTATTATTGTCATTATATATTATTATTGGTAACAGTCTTAATATAAGAGTATTAATATTGATAATAAAAATTATGTAATTGTAGAATCAAAAACAATTGCCCATTGATGAATAAATCTTTAAAAGCTAATGTAATATATAAAATAATTGCAAATAACAATATTAAAAATGAAGAAAAAGTATATATAAGAGCTACAGAAAATCTATTCACGGGTAGATACGGTTATGACATCCTGGTGTGTAATCTCATTTTCCTTTTTCTGTTGACAGCTTAGTGGCAAAAAGGTCAAATGTTACCGTATTTTTTCATGTCGGGTTAAGTGTTATTTGATTATGATAAAAACAAAAATTAAGAGTTGCAAGCTTCAAGGGCTTGAGGTTTTGGCATTCAAAATACACAACTGTGTTTCATAATCTAAAACTGAATATATCCTAATATTTGACGCTATTTGTTCTATGAAGTATTGTTTCTATTGTTTCTATTTCCATATTTTCGACTGTTCGTATCACGGTTATGTTTACCACGTTTCAACCGTTGTATTTTCCTGCCTTCTTCAGATGACATTAATAATAGTTTGTGCCGTCCCTTCTTTTCATTTTAGCTCTTTTTGCCATTGGCTACTCACGTCCCTGCTAAGTTGCCTCGGGCACCCTAGGGCTAAGATCAAAGTGTAGTATCTGTTCCGATGGATACTGCACCCCATACTGGTATTGTCTTGTCCTTCGGGACTTGACTTACGCCGGTCAATAGGTCTGTCCTGTGCAGTTCTAGGAGGTCCACCCTCCCAGGCTTTGCCTCCCCTCTTTAGAGAGGAGTAAGTTTATTGCTTACTGCCTGAGGCGCCCCTACCGGGGAATGCCGACGGGGCTGCCCAGGCAATTTTTAAATGGCCAGAGTGCTCAAATTCTCGAGCGCTGGCTTTTCAAACCCCACTTTCCCGACCCGACCTTGGGTCACATCTTACTTGTGGGAGTAAGATAAAAACTGGCCTTGTGCCTAACTCCTGGAGAGGAGTAAATCAATACTCACATCCCTGCTAAGCTGCCTTGGACACCCTAATCCTTGAGTTAACACCTTGCGATCCTGAACTCCATCTTTCTCGGCCTTTTTTGCCTACTCTGTTTATTTTTCTATTCACCCCAAACAAGGCACCCTGTCACTGCTTGTTCATAGTACATTTGAATTTCTGCCTGTTGGTACAGTCGAGGAGACAGGGAGTAGGGAGGGAATTCCAAAGACAAGCAATCCAAACAAAAAAGCTACTAGAGTAGAAAGCCTTCCAGCATCTGGGGACCTCCATAGTGAAGGGTGTGTGATTTTGCTGCTTGACGGGGTCTGGGTGTTTACGCTGAGGGGGCACAAGTGCAGCAAGAGCTTGGTAGACAGTGCGGCACCTATTAGGTTAAAGACTCTTTTTTGCACCCTGTCCAAGAGGGAGAGACTATCGGTTGGTGCACCAGCCCAGATGTGACAACAGTACTCCATGCATGCGCGAATGGTGGCATTTTAGAGATATAAGATACTGGCAGGTGTGAGAAGTTTTTTAGCTCAGGATTCTATCAACTATTAAACCTCCCCGAAAATTAAATCACCAGAATGCATTTCGGTTTATTCATAAACAAGTCAGTCATTTTAACCTTGTTATTAGTTTTAAAAAATGAATTACTGCGACTTTTCGAAATAGCAAAGGAATTTGAAAGTCTTAAAGCTGTCAAATAGATTCAAACAACATTACCTTAACAGAATTAGTTATAGTTTTTAACAATTTAGTTCAATTAATAATTTAATGATCAAACAATACCATAGTAATAAAATTTAAAAAAATTAATTTAAAAATTGAGATAGTTTGGTAAAATAAAACAAAAAAAATGGATTAGTTTAAAAGAAAATCGAAAGTATTTATGCGATTTAAAGAAGTTCGATGAATTTTATTACAAAACCATTTTTTTTATAATGACATATATTCATTTATTGAATTATCTTCCCTACTGACTTCAGTCATAATTACTTATCATTAATCCTCATGAAAGTGGTTTGATTAGATGCAATTTGGACAAGCATATTTTTCAAGTTGATCACAATCTGACTATGCGAGTTGATAATCGCCAATTCTTTTTTTTTTTTATAACAGGCTTTTTTTATACGACTCACCACCTCTGGTTCCAATTACACAACTGCGTTTCATAAATTATATCAAATGAAAAATGTCCTATTGACAACATACTCGGCCTTTGTTATGATCATATTTTTTCACATGGTAATGTTCATGTCTTTTGGCAATACATAACATTACAAAAGACATAAATATATAAATACCTGTTGACTGACTTTAACAAGTAACAGGTTTTTCTTTTTTCAGAAAAATACATTTAGATAAAATTGTTTTTTGTTATTTGAAAATTTTCTATTCCAATTCATATTGTCTACTTTGTAAAAGCTTTGTTTAAAAAAAAACAAACAAAAAGATTTCTCTCTTTGTAAAAATGACGTAACATGTTTTAAAGGCAGCGTTTGTCAGTCACATGTACAAGACACGTGGGTGTGTAGGAGGAGGAGGACATAACACTGGTAAAGATTCATCCAGTTAATAAATTGAATGGAAAATTTGATGAATAAAAATAACATGATGATGTTAAATTAAGCCCGATACTTTGTAACGGTAGTATTTATTTTTATCGTTTTAACAAATTTCATTAAGTGACATAGCAGATAATTAGTACCTGTCGACATGAATATTTTGATGAAAATAAAAAAAAATTCCAGGTCTTTGTCTGGTGATACCAGATCAGGCTGCCCTGTGGCTCCCTGAGACGAAATTCACCTACATTGACGTTTTTTTTTTTTTTTTTTTTTTTTTTTTTTGTAAAACTTAATTATGTTCTACAAAACCAAAACCAAAAACAACAGCCCCTCTCCCTTTCTCCCTCCCCTTTTTTATTTTATTTTTAGAACTTGAAGCATAAATCTTTTACTATAATGACCAGATTCGGCATTAAATAACCCAAAAAGGGTTGATATGCCGTAAAACCAAACTACCAAACTACCAGGTCTTTGTGACACGGATCGTCTAGATAAAACCTCAAAAGGGTTCTCCCCCTCCTACCTGGTTTAATGGATGATGTCGTAAAATGATGACATCATCCACTCTGCACGATGACAAGCAAGCAAGATCCGGTTTTATTAGTATGTATAAATGTATGTGTATATATAGTCACCCATCTGGTTAGGGTCCCCAACTCTAGTGGGCTCTTCCTTGTTTAACTATGGGGGATGGCGAGGAGAGACCGGCACCTGCTAATGCGCAAAAGACTCCTAACCAGAGGGATGGACCTAACCACCAGTTTGACAATGAATGTAAAAGTCAAATTTCTTTGGAAGCATGAGCAGAGTGTGAGTGGGGCAGAGAAACTCACATCTATATATGCACTAGCCGGCTTTGCCAGCTCGCTATCGCTTCTCAAAGTTTGCTACTCGAAATACTTGAAACCAAAGTGTTAAATGTTAAACATTTGATTCATAAGTTTGTTGTAAACACGCATATTAACATTTTGGTAATTTCGACCTTTTTAATGAAATCGCCAAAACATGCACAGAAAGAGGAAATCAATTCACTCTGTGAGTGCGTGTGTGTGTTTTCTTTATTTTTATTTATTAAAAACAATAAAAGAAATGTGACGTTGGTCGCTAACAGAAAGAAGCAGCCAGACACACTTTCTCCTTCCTCAATATAAAGTCACTAAAGGGAGATGGAGAGGCAGAGGGGGTCAATCAGTCAACCTTTTCCCCCTTTTCAGAACTATTTTTTAAGCCCTGTGTATCTTTCGGTGGCCGTCGTTAAGCCATGATCTTTCTCTCTGGTTTAAATTACTTCCCCATGAAAATATTTTAAGAAAGATTTAATAATTTATCCTTTTTGTATTAAATTATTTTAACTAATTCCTGTTAATATCAACAAAAATATTGCATATATATGGAATAAACAGAACGATGAAATTACGAATGAATGACACAAAACATTAATTAATTACGAAGTGTTTAAAAAATAGGTATGCAAATTAGGCATGGAAATAGTTCTTTGTGCCTTTCATCTCTACGATATATATATTCAGTATTTAAAAATATTATGTTGTATTAGTCATTTAAATAACACAAACCTGTTTTGATGGTAATATAGGAGGGATAAAAAAACCCAAAACTTTCGCATTTATTCATTTAGATAACACAGGGTCCACCATAATTAATTATTTAATTTCAACATAATGAATTAAACATGGAGGAAGTATGTAGAAAAAAAAGAATAATAAATATTTGAATAATTAAATAAAATACTTTATAAAACAGAGCATTAATTACACCACCAAACAAATAAGATAAACAAAAATCAAATAAATAATTGTAATCCTTGAATAAACACTGAAACCCCAATAAACTTGAGCCAAAAAGATTCACTTCATAATAATTAGAATTCGGCCTGAACAATATTTACAATATAGGATTAATACTTACTTCAACATTGAATGCCGAATAAGGAAAAAATAAAATAATGAATTAATAAATATTAAGGCTATCCCTGGCACTTAAAATTTTTTTTAAAAACATTAGGCCGAGAATATTCACTTTGTAATAATAATAATTAGGATTAGGCCCTAACAATATTCACTTTGTAATAATAATAATTAGGATTAGGCCCTAACAATATTCAGTATATAGGAATAATAAGATAAAAAACATAAAAATAAAATGAAATAATAAATGAATAAATATTGAGGCTATCCCCGATGCTTTTATGAACAAAACTAATCTTAAACGTTAAACCACGGATTTTAAGTTAATGGAGTTGCTTCTCTTGCGTAGATTAAAATAAATTAGTTAAAAACCAATATACTTAGATCTGAGAATATTTGCTTTGTAACAATAATAATTACGCCTAAAACTGAACAATATTTGCTCTGTAAGAATAATATTTACTTCAACATTGAATAGTGAATAAGGGAAAAATAAATAAAAGGATAAAATAAAACAACTAAACTAATAAATGAATAATATTGAGATTATCCCCAACGCCTTTATAAACTATTAACCTGAACCATAACCGTGATACATTAAATGTTTAGGTGATAAAAATCGTACATATTTCTAGACAGGGCGTCTTGGTCCAATGGTAAAGACGCTGGACTATAGACATCAATATCGAAGGTTTGATCCTTGTCTAAGTTAGCCATACTGATGACGGCTGTGAGCCAGAAACATGTGTCCATGGATTACTTTTATATACCTATAAAATTAATAATATATATATTAACAAAAAATTGGTTCTATTTGGGGTGATTTGAGAGGGGTAGATTGAGGTGTTCAGTGTGTTATGTTTCCATTAGGTCATTTGTCCAGGAAAATTTTTTATGTGGGGGCACAATTTTAGGTTTATGCAGTTAATGTATGGGTTATTAATTGCTTGTAGGATTCTAAGTTTTTCGCTGGTGCATAGTGAGCAACTGTTGGAAATAGGTTTATAGAATTTTTGTTTTTCAATGATTCTCCATTTAATTTCGTAGGGTGTATTGGAATCTTTGAGATTCCAAATGGTGCTTGCTAGGGAGGTGATGCCCTGTTTACTCGGGAACCTAAAAGTATTATTAGGGGCGTAGAGTCTCTGTTTAAAGGTCCTCTCTGTCATTCGGGTGTAGATCTCTTCTTTCCAGGGTTTTAGGCCCGCTGTAACTTTGGCTTCGTAAACTATCGATCTGATTGTACATCCTTCTCCTAAGGGGCAAACTTCACCTTTTTTCATGAGCAGTTGGGGTTTGAAGGATTGATGGGAGTTGTGAATTTTGAAGCTATCAGGAATCCTGCGGAGGGGTAGCAGAAATAACTCACTTTAACTATATTACTATTGAAGAGTTTGTGAAGATTATTGGATGGTGGGAAGTGTTTATCTAGCAATTAGAGGAAGTGTTTACCTATGTTAAATTTTACACTGAGGAAAAAGGGGAATGAACCAGATAATATTTATTTTCCTATTGTGTGTGTGTCGTCTGGTAGGCTGGGTGGGTGTGCATGCTATTGTTTACCTATAGCCACATTTGCGGAGGGATTTGTTGTAATATGGAGCGGCTTGCTGGAAAATTTGGGGCTGGATAAAAGGTTGGAGATTCTCCTGCTTATAATAGGTATAAGTTTTTTTAATGCGTAAAAAAAAAAAAATTATTTTATTTTTATCTTATTTTATTTTTTTTAATAAAATTTGTTTTTCGATGGCAAGCAGTTAGTGTAGAAAAATTCAAATCTAATAGTTTTATTCAATTTTTGGAAGCATCATTTGGAGGAGAGAATGTAATCTCGAAAGGATGCAAAAGTTGGCTACCTCTCTCCCATAACTTGTGGACTTGTTCTTTTGGGCTATGCTAAAGGCCTGAATGTTTCGCTATGAGCAACCGGGAAGCCTTGAAAAACTTCAAAGTCGCATCAAAGAATAATGCACAAGTTTCACATGTGAGAAGCTGAACAACGCTGTGGCTTCGTTTTCACTGCGTGTTAATTTGATGTTGAGTGTCAAAGGGAAGCACTTTAAGAATGTGAGAGTTATGTAGTTTGTTTGAACCATTGTGTGTCTGTCCTATTTTTTTTTTTTTTAGGACTAGAATAAATATATGCTAAGATATTTCATGTTCTACGTATATTATCACCTTTCACGCACATTTAAAAAAATGAGATCGTCCAATCAGCAAGGAGGTGATTGGTGATTAATCTGATGTCGCTAATATAAACAATTCCAACCGTACTATTTTCAAATGAATTGTTCTCAAAATCAAATTGTCATTGCAAAAAATGACACTTGTTTTATTGATTTAAAGAATATTTAGTTGACAATTATTTTTACGAACGAAGGTAGAGTATAATTTTCTTACTTGTATTGCTCCTGGCAGACATTTATTATTTCAAAAAGAAATATTATTGTTGACAGTAAATTATACAGATTTTTACAGGGGCCTACTTATAATTATATATATATATATATATATATATATATATATATATATAATAATAATATACAGGGCTTTACAGAGCTCTCCAAAAAGGAGCACGCTCCTTTTTGCTGGAGCGAAGGAGAGGAGGGCTCATTTTATATTCAGCGGGAGTGGAGCGAGAGCAATTCCATTTGGGACTAAAGAGTATGGTTTTATAGGTCCTCGCTCCAAAATTATTTAATTTTTTTTTTTTACATTAGTTTTTATTCAGCAATAAAAAGGAAAAGAAAGTTTCAATTAAATTCTGAACTATTTTTTAAAATTATATCTCTGGTAAATGTATATGAAAGGGGGAGAGGAAGGGAGAGAGAGAGAAACATGAAAACAGAGCATTTGAACTTCTCAGATTTTCACATCGACATGTTACATTTTTGAAGGACACTTTTCTTAAGGCAGGAGACAATTTAGCAACAAATGTCTTCAAATGCGGCAGTGAAAGTTATTTTCTTAAAGATTTGAACTTTTTTTGTATTTATGACAAGGATGTTTATTGCTGATTGAATAAATAAGCCAATTTTTCTTTTAATTTGTGTTTTTAAATAAAGAATTTTAGGTTCAATTGTACTACAGAGGCCGTTGGATTTTCTCGCCCATTTCGCTCGGTATTCACCCAAATGTTCGATAAAATCGATTTTTGGTACTGACAAAAAATTCTAATTTATTTTTTAGCATATATCAAATTGAACTTTTATGCCACATTTTTACCCGTCTTTTCGGCGACATTTTGTTATTCTTAAATTCACGACTAGTATGTTTTAACCTTTTCATGTTTGCTTTTAAATTCGTTAAATTCTGTTAAAACTTGCTTTTGTAAATAGAATGTTCAAAGTTTTTTTTTGTGTGTAATAAAATGTTTAAGCAGTAAAATTATCTTTAGTTCAAGGAAAAATTATCTTTAGTTCAAGAAAAAATTATCTTTAGTCCAAGGAAAAAATATCTTTAGTTCAAGAAAAAATTATCTTTAGTCCAAGGAAAAATATCTTTAGTTCAAGAAAAAAGCAATAAAAACCAACATGGCCGCCAGCGATTGAAACCTCGAATTAAAGTTAGATTCTCAACACTTTAAAAAGTAAATGAGAATTTTATTTCAGGACCAAAAATACAATTAAGACCAACAATAAGTTTCATCCAAAATTTGGGCGAATACCAATCGAAATAAGCGAAGAAAAGTGGTCCCTAATCTACAATTAAACCGATGTTTATAATTAACTAAATTAAAGAAAATATCTTAAATTTTAATTTCAAAAAGCAAATAATTAGACTTTCTGACTAATTTGTTGTTTTTTTTAGAACCGAAAGTAGATTAGATATCTTTCTTTATCTTAAAAAATCTATTATCGAATATTAAAATTGTAAACAGTTTCTTTTTGTTAGAGATTTAAAATATAAACATTTTCACCTTTTTTAATTTCAATAAATTTTTTTGCCTGACCTAGAAAAACTTGCTCCAGTTAATTTTTCGGGGGAGGAAAATTTGACCCAATATTTTTTCAACTCCCAAGGTCTAGGCCAGATATCTTATATGAAATTTTAAGACATTAAATGGATCTCTGAATTGTTTATTGACAATTTATTGATATTTTTTGGTCAATTTATCAAAAATATTTTTTGATTCAATCTTTAAAAAATAAACTTCATTGGTGTTTTTTCGCCCCAAATTGTACTAAAAAAAAATGGATAAATCGATTTGTTTGAAAGTACTTGCGCGTTTCTTTGTGGTAGATAATAATATACATTATACAATATAGTTACGTTCGTAAAACAAACAAATATTAAACAACAGCACGACGAATAATGTTGCCCTGTCTGTCTCTCCTCTCCCAGAGAAATGTTTTCTTTAAAAAGAAAATCACTAATAATGTTTAAAAGTAAAACTTTATTTACTTAAAACAAATCTAAATTCCCTTCCAAAATAAATAGAAAAAATGTCGGATCAAATTTTCCTCCCCTGAAAAAATAGGTTAATGTAATGAAAATTAAAATTGTTTTAAAATACTTCTGGGATTTTTCTATTTCTATTTTATACCCCAGGAAACGAAAATTTACGTATAATCCTATACTTCGTCTGACATGTTCTCCTATAACTCTCAAGATATTAGCGAGATTTTGTCAAATATTATCTTACGGTCTTACACTTAAAGTGACATCCCAACCCATATCCTTTGACGCCCACCCCTATCTTTCGACCACTCATTGGCAGAATAGAACGTTTATGAAAGAAGGTACATTTTCATGATGGAGTGCTGAAAAAGAGCCGCTCTTTTTTTATAGGAGTTTTAGCTGGAGCGGCTTCTTTTTGAAAATGTGCAGCATGAGAGGAGCCAGCTCCAATTTTGGGCGTCGGAGCAGGAGCGGGAGCAGCTCCAAAAGTAGTGGAGCGCGTAAAGCCCTGTATATATATATATATAAGTGTACGCATTTGAAACTAACAGGTGAATTTCTATAGATTTCGCATTTTGTAGCTGACTGATGAAAAATTGTCACTCTCCATTGGAGTAAAAGACTATCGCTCTGTTTCATTTTACTTCAGTCAAAGTTCTCAGAAATCAAGAGGCCCCTTCCTGGGGCTAACACTTGATCTCTATATGAGATACGTAGATATTCGAATATTCCATTAATATTCTCCTTTACCTGTCAAACGTTGAGTTAGTAAAGAAGTTAATATTAGTTTCCCTCTCCAATTGACCGTGAACTGTTATAGTATATCTTTATTGTGGTCTCTTGGTCTTACCAGATTCCAGGACAAGAATAGTGAAGTATCCAGCTAAATGCTGTTACTTGAGGTCACATTACTTGGAAAAGGTGCACCATTCCTCGTATGAGCCAGTGTTTAGCCGTGTTGAGATCTTATTTGGGCTTCAAATGCTATGGTATTTTGAATATTTAGTTGGGGTTTACTCATGTCAGGTTATCCTGACAAACCCTTATACAGAGACCCCGAAGACACTCGAAGGTGGTGTCTAGTAGGTAATTCAAACTCCCCTATTACTATGTGCTTCTAAATGTTCAACAAAATGCCAGACAGACTAATAAACAAAGCAATAAGTTGCAGTTTTCTGTATTTAATTGTTTTTATTTTTTAAAGAGTTGATGATTCATATATATTATTTATATATATTTTATAATTGGAGGTCATCTGCTAATTTCAGACAGCCATCCTCGTGATTACAATTATATATATCTATATATATCTATAGATATATATATATATATATATATATATATATATATATATATATATATATCTCTTTGAGAAAATTCTATATGCATTGCCATGACAATGGATTATGGTGGCGTCTTGTGACCAATTTAAGGTAGAAACCCAACAGAGCAATAATTGTTTATTCTGCCATATTTTTATTTAAAAAATTTTAATTGTTTTTATTTTTATGCTGCATTATCTATATATACTAGCAAGCAGGGCTGTGGAGTCGGCAACCCAAACACTCGACTCCTGAAATTTATATTTTTATGTCCTGTTGTGTTTGCTGTATTAGTCTCTGTTGATATCCGTGAGTTTGATCCGCTTTAAATTCTGTCTTTTCGTTCTCTCTGTCCTCTATTATTTAACTATATTTTTGATGTCAGAATTACGTTATGCACATTCTGTGTTTTAATTGTGCCCCAATATTTTTGCGAATATCAATTGTTTATATCCGACCTGAAAACCTAATTTGTTTTCCATTTTCACTTGATTTATGTCATAAACAAAACTTCTAACACAATGTTAGATTATCAAGCTTCATAACATTCTGTTTTAGTAATTTTCAACTTTTTATTCTTTGAGACTTTGAGACTTTGTCAATTATTTATTCTAAATTATATCCATCACATCGTGCTACATAACTTCAAGTATTTACATTCCGAGAGTGAATAAACAAACGTTCCTTTATTATCCCTCTTTGGGCATCTCTTATTTTAAGCAATAAGATATTACAAGATGGGACACATCCTCTTTTATGTTTATTTCTCTTTCTCTCATGTTGCCCTCTTTCTCTCCAATTTAAAAGGTCAGTATGAGCCCATTTACGAGTTGTTATTTTTATTATTATTGGGTTTACTTTCGGCAGCCTTGTTACTCTCACTTTCCTTATTTTGTCCTTTAGTCCTCATATTCCATGAGCGATGTTTCTGACAAAGTGGGAAGAATTGCTGTTTTCTGGATCGGAATCTATCCATCTAACACTTATCGTTGGCTAGTTTTGACCCTGAAGTAGTTTTTTTTTTAGCTCCTTACATCAAGTGGCTTCATGCCTTGTCTTGAGCGATTTCCATTTTTTTTTCCATATATTGAAAGTTGTATAGAGTATTGTTTTAAAACGTTTTATACTACCAGGTGCCACACAAAAACTGCAGGAACTTTTCAATCTAAACGTTAGTCCCTGATCTTATAAACAATCAATCAAGGGAGATTATTCTCTTTTAAACTACATAGTATCATATCAAATTAGTATATTCTTAGGTAATGTTTAGCCTTTCATTCTTTGAAATCAGCCAAATAGTTACTGGCTATAAAATCTGCAAGCTGGGTTCAAATCCAGTCTGCTCATTAGCTTATATAACTATGGGTAAAATAGGTTCTGTTCAATAATTTGTTGTTTTTCGGCATTTTATAAATTGAATTCTGTAAACCAGGGATCTCAAACATGCGGTCTGCAAACTGTCATTCCGTAACTCATTAGAAATCATTTTCGTGACCAATCCAATATTTTCTTCAAATTTGTATTTCGTGCCCTTTCATACTTTTGAATGAGCAATATTGGGCTTGTCCTACTCATCAAGTGCAAACAGTTAATTAATTGAGGGAAGGAAAGAAAACTCTACCTACATATCACCATCATATATTCTTCATCAATTACCTACTGAGAGAGTTGGAATGTACTTTGGGGCAATGTCTCTCTCTCTCTCTCTCTCTATATATATATATATATATATATATATATATATATGGGGTAAGGTGCATAAGTCATAAAAATGAAATGCTGTGGTAGACAAAATGTGTGAAAAAAGACAAACGGAAAACAGGTTAAAATGCAGGAGAAAAACAAAAACAAGAGATTTGACTGGTTTCGTTCGTATTATATGAAATACATTTCACAATTAATATTAGTGAAAATGGTTCGCTGTCTTTTTTCGCCTTTCAGCTAATATCAGATTGGGGGATGGTTCTGTTCGGTCTGAGGAGGCAATCCTAACAGGCCTGGGGGAATTTGTTTGTTGCATATGGTGCCCCTACGATGGCATGCAAACAGTTCCGATCAAGGCTATTTGTGTCCTCTTTGAGGGAGATGGGAGCTAGATTTCCCAGTATAAACTGAGGCCATGTCTAACTTTGCTACAGTGGGAAGCAGGTTGACATATTTTTTTTATATCTGCCGAGGTTCGCTTTGGCATCAATCTGCCAACCTAGAGTCTTCTTTGATGGCATTAAACCTTTTTATTGGAATGAGATAGTTCGGCCGGGTCTTAGGTGAACATTCCCAGGGAAAGATTATGCTTTGAAGTATAAAAGAAACGATTTGCATGTTTACGTCCCATTAAACTTTCGTTTTTATTTTGCATACTTGGTGTTTATCGACATATGGGTAAGAGGGGTATTGCCAATGGCTATTTTTGTACACAACCAGAATGCCCCATTCAGGGATCTGATTTTCCCCACTTTCCGGCTGTGTGCCACATCTTGTTCCTGTGGGAGGCAATGAAATACAAGCAGGTGAATAAACTCATTTCAAGAAAAACGGAAATCATCATCTTCAGTTTAATGTCCGTTTTACATGCTGGCATGCATTTGGTTGACTTTAAGAAATTGACTTCCAAACTAACTTATCTCTGGCCAGGTCTTTATTTATCCTACTTTCTATCAAGAACTCTCATGCAATATCTAATTTTTATATACATCCAAAAAAAAATTTCTTGCTACAAACAATAGTGAAATGTGACATGATTACGACTTGTTTCAGAAGAGAATGTATTGGCGATGAGGATTAATTCAGATGCGCTACAAACATACCCAAGAAATAAACACATTTTGTTTTCATAAGATGAGAAGGGCGATAAACTTTGCAACGTCTATTGGTGTGCACAGACGACAGGCAATAGCCTCGTTTCTTTAGTGCAATGAGAGAGGTACTGCATGAAAAGCTAGTCTCCTAGGAGTGAGAATTAGGAGTATAACTGGCGACAGACTAGTATCCTGTCACAGGGATGGTTCTGGGCAATCCATTACACTTGCTTAATGCTATTGTTGGCATCCGTCTTTCTCAGGAGACAATGGAGTTCTGTGCCTCAGATTTGTCCGTTACCAAATTGCAGTGTCTGCTGTGACTGTGCAAGCCTATCCTGCATCGACAGGCTCTGTTGCAGTTGCCACAGATGTAGGTGGTGTCTGGTTGCGAGAGCTCTGTTGCAGCCCTCTGCCTTCTGTGCTCTCTCCTTTCCCTCCACTACTGGTCTCTCCTCTCCTCACTCCTCCTGCAGCATGCTTTTACAGCTCTTCTTCAGCGGCTGCGATCTTCAGCGACAGATTCCCAGCCTGTTGAGTCGATGCCACCTGCTCTCATATCTCGCTTGCAGACATCCTTGTAGTGTAGAACAGGTCTTTCTGCTGGTCTGGAGCCGGTTGCGGGCTCGCCATAGAGAATATCCTTTGGGATCCTCCCATCGCCCATTCGCCTAGCATGGCCAAGTCACCGGAGTCATCGTTGGGTGAGCAGAGCAAACATGCTTGGGATGTCTGCCCGATCAAGTATGGTCTTGTGTGAGATGTGGTCCTGCCAGGTGATTCCTAGGATTCTCCTGAGGTTGCACAAGTGGAAGGTGTTAGGTCTGTTCTCTTAGCGCGAGTAGAGGGCCCAAGATTCACTACCATAGAGCAGTGTGCTTAGCATGCAGGCCCGGTATACCTTGATCTTGTTATTCCAGACTCTATTCGTCGAGTGAGCCATGGCTGTTACTGCCTTGCTGATACGTTTGTGTTCTGCATCCAGCGAGAGATTGCTGGAGGTGGTGGAGCCGAGGTATGTGAAGTCCTCTACAACTTCCAGAGGGTAGTCACCAATGGTGATGTTTGGAGTACTGCTTACATCTTGGCCGAGAATGTTAGTCTTTTTTAGGCTGATAGTCATGCCAAACTCTGCCTGTTTGCGCGAAGCAGCTAATGAGCCGCTGCAATGCTTCTTCAGAATGTGTCGTTAGTGCTGCATCGTCAGCAAAGAGCATCTCGTGAATGAGTATCTTTCTGCACTGGTCTTAGTTCAGAGACGAGCAAGCTTGAATAGGCTGCCACTGCTTTTGGTATGGAGGTACACTCCATCCTCCGACTTGTTGAAGGCGTACAACAACAACATCAACAACAACAGCAAAGGGAAGAACATGCCAAAGAGTGTCGAGGCGTGTATGCACCCTTGTTTCACCTCGCTCTTGATTGGGAAAGAGTCCGAGGAATAGTCATCGTGCTGTACGATGCCCTGCATGTCCACATGAAAAGATATTATAATTTTCAGAAGCCTGCAGCAGAGTAAAAAGTCCCTTTCTGCTGACAAGGTCAAAGGTCTTGGTTAGGTCGATAAAGGCAATGTACAGTGGTTGTCTCTGTTCATGGCATTTTTCCTGGAGCTGTCGTAGGGAAAAATCATGTTGACAGTTGATCTTCCTGCTCTAAACTCACACTGTGCCTCGGGATATACACGCTCTGCGAGTAACTGCAGCTTGTTGAGGACAACCCGGCCGAAGACCTTCCCAACAAAACTGAGGAGGAATATTCAACGATAGTTGTTGTGGTCACCCTTAATTTTGTACAGAGTGATGATGCTTGCGTCTCACGCATCTCCTGGGCACTGTTTCTTCTTCCCAGCATTGCTACAGTAGCTGGTGCAGGTGGTGGAACACGCATGTCTTCTTTCCACACCATGATGGTTTCAGGTGGGATGCCATCTTTTCCTTGAGCTTTGCCACAGGTTAGGGAGTCGATGGCCTTGTTTAGTTGTGTTATAGAGCGGGGAACGTCTAGCTCTTCTTTAACAGTTAAGTTGATGGTGTTCTCGGCAGCTGCGTCCAATGCAACGTTTTCCACCGCGTAAAGTTCCTGGTAGTGCTCAGCCCACCTCTCCATCTGTCTGTTGTGGTCTAATATTCTGTCACTGGCTAATGCTATAAGACCTGTGAATTAGCACAGAACCTTAGGGGCCTTTACTATTTTGAGGGTATTATGACCTTATCTTTGATAAAAAGGAAACCGTATACCCCTTCCCAACTGGAGTTAA
Organism: Sepiola atlantica; assembly: GCA_963556195.1. NCBI lineage: Eukaryota > Metazoa > Mollusca > Cephalopoda > Sepiida > Sepiolidae > Sepiola > Sepiola atlantica. Next base: position 18,712,642 of record OY744522.1, on the reverse strand, counting down.
TACCATCCCGATTGGTAATAAATACCCTAGTGATGTTGCTCCTCTTCTGCTCACCTGCACCTAATCACCTAATGACCCTTTTGCATCAAGTTTGAGAAGATTGCCATAAATGAATCCAAAGGATCTTTTGCTGTTGCAACATAATATACTGTCGGTGTAAACATGCACTCGGTGGTTGCATGTTTAGTGGGTTGCATAGTTGCGATGCATGCGAATAGCAGACTTGCTGCTGCGAGTGAGAAATATTTAGCTTAGAGAAAAGAGGCCACACAGGAAATTGGAAATATCTCTGATCTGGGATGGACTACCCAGAATTCGATTTGTCCACTTGAAAAAGTTAATATCTCTTGAAAAAAGAGTTGATGCTGAGAGATGCCCCCTCCCCCTAAAATGTTCTTTCAGATACGAGGTTCCCTTCTGTTGTTATGACCTACTTTGTCTTGCCAAAAGTACTGGTTGGCTAGATACGGGGACCCTCTAGGCATTGTTTTTGATGTTCGTAGATAAGACTGGCTATTATTTTTAGGTGGATATTTGGGTGGTCTTTCTGGAGTGGTTCCAGGAACGTCTATATATATTCCAGCAGATGAGCATGGCACAGTTGATCCATTTATTTGGCATTGCATACCAGTCTGGCAGAAACTGGAGCACTTCGGTGGCCTTTTATTTGTCTGGCTGAGGTATTCGTCCTGGGTAGTCCTAGGAGGTCCACCCTCCAAGGCCTAGCCTCTCCTCTTTGGAGTAGAGTAAGTTTATTGTTTACTGCCTGGGGTGCTCCAACCGAGGAATGCTGACGGAACTGTCCTGGCAATTTTTAATAGGTCAGAGTGCTCCTTCTTTAGGGGCGTTAGCTTGACTCTCCCCACCTTCCGGCCTTGTACTCCATCTTCCTGCGGTGGGTAGGAAGTCAATACCAGTTGATCCTCGAACATCTCGGGTCAGTTTTTCTGGAGTCTGACAGTCAGTTAGTTTTCGGTTGCCCTTGGAAACAGATGGTCTCTTTGTGTTCAGTTGGATTTGTATTTTGATTTGATTGGACTAAGAATTCTCATTTGCAAGTCTGTTGTTCAGTAGAAGAAAACGCGTATCGGTGTAAACGTGTATCGGTGTAACGTCCAAAGAAATAAAACTGATTCTATTTGGAGGGAAAATTCTTCTGCTACAGCACTGACTGAGATCATGCAATTGACACTGCAACCGGTGTCGGAATTGAGCCACAACTTTGGACCAGCGCAATGAGCGGACGATCATTCTCTGTGCAGTGAACGCACACAGACGCGCATTCATGTTGTAAATAAATTCCAATGTTAACTATTTCGCAAATTCACTGTATTTGCTCAACACAATTTTGAGGAGATCATGGTTACAATACACATTAGGTAGTAAGACCGTAAACAAAGATTTACTGCAAAAAAAATTTTCAGATTAGTTATTTCTCCGAATTCGACTTTCTCTAAATGTGTAACTCATTAGTAAAACGGTCTAAGACTACACGTGCACCAGGTGGTTTCTCTTTTGGGAGCACAGATCTTGTATGAGTCTCATTTTTTCACTTTGTGGTTGTCTTTGTTTATTCTCAACCCCATGGACTAAATAAATTGTTTATTTAATGATATTATCTATGCAAACACGAGATTAAAAAGAAAAAAGTGTGATACGTAATATATTCAATATCAATTATATAACTAGTTCACATATGAATGTGAAACAATGTGTACAACTTGACCTCATCTACTTGGGTAGGGCTTATAATGAGGCTGGGTAAGCGCTTACTCAGCCTAGTTAATTTGGAAGTGCTTTCTAAGTCGTTCACATAAGAACAGCTTTGTGTGTTTATTTTATGTTCTGTGGAATTCATTTTACTTTAACATGTGTAGCGTTTTAACACCAGTCCGGTAAGGCCTGGTTAAATCTGTTGTTGCGTTAACGGGGCCTGGTTAAATTTGTTGTTGCGTTAACGGGGCATGGTTAAATTTGTTGTTGCGTTAACGGGGCCTGGGTAAATTTGTTGTTGCGTTAACGGGGCCTGGTTAAATTTTTTGTTGCGTTAACGGGGCCTGGGTAAATTTGTTGTTGCGTTAACGGGGCCTGGGTAAATTTGTTGTTGCGTTAACGGGGCATGGGTAAATTTGTTGTTGCGTTAACGGGGCCTGAGTAAATTTGTTGTTGCGTTAACGGGGCCTGGGTAAATTTGTTGTTGCGTTAACGGGGCCTGGGTAAATTTGTTGTTGCGTTAACGGGGCCTGGGTAAATTTGTTGTTGCGTTAACGGGGCCTGGGTAAATTTGTTGTTGCGTTAACGGGGCCTGTGTAAATTGTTTGTTGCGTTAACGGGGCCTGGGTAAATTTGTTGTTGCGTTAACGTGGCATGGGTAAATTTGTTGTTGCGTTAACGGGGCATGGTTAAATTTGTTGTTGCGTTAACGGGGCCTGAGTAAATTTGTTGTTGCGTTAACGGGGCCTGGGTAAATTTGTTGTTGCGTTAACGGGGCCTGGTTAAATTTGTTGTTGCGTTAACGGGGCATGGTTAAATTTGTTGTTGCGTTAACGGGGCCTGGGTAAATTTGTTGTTGCGTTAACGGGGTCTGGTTAAATTTTTTGTTGCGTTAACGGGGCCTGGGTAAATTTGTTGTTGCGTTAACGGGGCCTGGGTAAATTTGTTGTTGCGTTAACGGGGCATGGTTAAATTTGTTGTTGCGTTAACGGGGCCTGAGTAAATTTGTTGTTGCGTTAACGGGGCCTGAGTAAATTTGTTGTTGCGTTAACGGGGCCTGGGTAAATTTGTTGTTGCGTTAACGGGGCATGGTTAAATTTGTTGTTGCGTTAACGGGGCCTGGTTAAATTTTTTGTTGCGTTAACGGGGCCTGGGTAAATTTGTTGTTGCGTTAACGGGGCCTGGGTAAATTTGTTGTTGCGTTAACGGGGCATGGGTAAATTTGTTGTTGCGTTAACGGGGCCTGAGTAAATTTGTTGTTGCGTTAACGGGGCCTGGGTAAATTTGTTGTTGCGTTAACGGGGCCTGGGTAAATTTGTTGTTGCGTTAACGGGGCCTGGGTAAATTTGTTGTTGCGTTAACGGGGCCTGGGTAAATTTGTTGTTGCGTTAACGGGGCCTGTGTAAATTGTTTGTTGCGTTAACGGGGCCTGGGTAAATTTGTTGTTGCGTTAACGTGGCATGGGTAAATTTGTTGTTGCGTTAACGGGGCATGGTTAAATTTGTTGTTGCGTTAACGGGGCCTGAGTAAATTTGTTGTTGCGTTAACGGGGCCTGGGTAAATTTGTTGTTGCGTTAACGGGGCCTGGTTAAATTTGTTGTTGCGTTAACGGGGCATGGTTAAATTTGTTGTTGCGTTAACGGGGCATGGTTAAATTTGTTGTTGCGTTAACGGGGCCTGGGTAAATTTGTTGTTGCGTTAACGGGGTCTGGTTAAATTTTTTGTTGCGTTAACGGGGCCTGGGTAAATTTGTTGTTGCGTTAACGGGGCCTGGGTAAATTTGTTGTTGCGTTAACGGGGCATGGGTAAATTTGTTGTTGCGTTAACGGGGCCTGAGTAAATTTGTTGTTGCGTTAACGGGGCCTGAGTAAATTTGTTGTTGCGTTAACGGGGCCTGGGTAAATTTGTTGTTGCGTTAACGGGGCCTGGGTAAATTTGTTGTTGCGTTAACGGGGCCTGGGTAAATTTGTTGTTGCGTTAACGGGGCCTGGGTAAATTTGTTGTTGCGTTAACGGGGCCTGGGTAAATTTGTTGTTGCGTTAACGGGGCCTGGGTAAATTTGTTGTTGCGTTAACGGGGCCTGGTAAATTTGTTGTTGCGTTAACGGGGCCTGGGTAAATTTGTTGTTGCGTTAACGGGGCCTGGGTAAATTTGTTGTTGCGTTAACGGGGCCTGGGTAAATTTGTTGTTGCGTTAACGTGGCATGGGTAAATTTGTTGTTGCGTTAACGGGGCATGGGTAAATTTGTTGTTGCGTTAACGGGGCCTGTGTAAATTTGTTGTTGCGTTAACGGGGCCTGTGTAAATTGTTTGTTGCGTTAACGGGGCCTGGGTAAATTTGTTGTTGCGTTAACGTGGCATGGGTAAATTTGTTGTTGCGTTAATGGGGCATGGGTAAATTTGTTGTTGCTTTAGGGTTTCTCTATGCCTCGCTCTCTCTCATGCATACGAATTAACTGTATCTGTGCCTGTTTTACTCTGCTGTAAATAAACCTTTTATAAAAATACTGCCGGCGTCTGAGTGATTATATTTCACAGACGATCAACAACTTGGGTTCACAACGACAACAGCAGTGGCGATGACGACATGCGTGTTTGAAGGATTTATACACGCTCGGCAGCTGAATATATATATGTAAAACACTTGTATTTAAAAAAAAAAAATAGGAGGGGGCTCAGTAGAGGAGGAGGAGGTTCGGTGGTGTTAGGTTATCTTCCTCATCACTCAGAA
>OY744522.1:18635699-18698199 GCA_963556195.1 Sepiola atlantica | reverse complement strand
AGAATTTTAACCGGGTTTATAAAAAGTGCTCAATATCAAAATAGAGCTTTATATATGATAATTTTATTTACACAGACATGTACAAAATCTGCGACACTGGCATGTCGATGTTATCGATCAACAGTTACTATAAACTGAGATCTCATCAGGCAGAGTTAGAATCCGATCTTAACCTCAGATCATATTTGGAGGTTCTCTATAAATATGATCTGAGGTTAAGATCGGCTTCTAACTCTGCCTGATGAGATCTCAGTTTATAGTAACTGTTGATCGATAACATCGACATGCCAGTGTCGCAGATTTTGTACATGTCTGTGTAAATAAAATTATCATATATATATATATATATATATATATATATATATATATATTTTTCAGCTTCTTAGTGAATTTGTTGTGCAAACCCAATCGGAACGTCTGTTATAAACCTTCCTGCTAGCCACTGCTTCTACATCTTTGTTGCAATTCTCCAACTTTTAAAGTATTTTAACCCTAACCTAACTTTTAAAGTATTCCAGAAGCACTGAGCTGCAGCTCCAATTTCTGAAATTTTTAATCTGCCGCGAATCATTATAATGCAGGCCACTCTCTTCTAATATTCTGGTGCTTTCCAGTCATCCACGGTTTTCAGCTCTTAAACGCACCAATATCACACAAATAATTATCCGTTGCACTGCTATTAAATACTTCAAATAGTTCTGAAATAAAAATATTAAAACATTTCAAATTTAGCCCGAACACCTTGTATATATATATCAAATTTTAAGTTCTTGGTGGGTGGGGGGAACAACCACAACAATAATAGTGAGCCCATTGTTTCGTTTATTCAATTCTATAAACAGTTGAGGAGCATTTTAACAAGGGTCTCAGTATTTTTTCCTTTTTTTTATATATAAAAGACATTTCTAAACAGTGTACGTGTTCTACAGAAAAAATATATATATATATATTAAATTAAATTATTAATACCTACAGATGCTAGCGTTTCAAGCTTATTGCTCTCATCAGTGCAGGGAAGTAACAATTTCAGAAGGTCTTTTCATTATACATATTTCCCATTTATTTATTTTTTTGGGGGGGGGGGTTTCTTTAACCTTTGCATCTCGTGCGTTTAATCCGAACATTTATGAAGCTGCAGAGAAAACTTCTCTCTTATATCGTTTTCCTTTTCTCCACATAGTCTCGTTATTTTGATTAGCACGTAGATATTTTCAGGTAAAAATTCTTCTAGGCCGCAACTGTAGCGTGCGAGTAAGAGTAGGGGGGACAAAATCGATTTACGGTATTGGATTTACAAGGATTATTAACTACTTTTATTGCAATTATTGGATGACGTGTAATCTGCTATTGTCTAAAATGTACATGACGAAGAAACGTGTAATCTGCTATTGTCTAAAATGTACATGACGAAGAAACTGTGCTGAGATGTAGATTTGTTCAAACGGCTTTAATCCGTAATAAATTTGATTACGATAATCAAATCTTTTTAAATATCTGCTTAGTTAGAATCGTTAAACAGAAACGGACAATTATCGATTAGTTGAATTATGAGCAAATGTCACGGTTTAACACATTTATGGCTGATGTCAAACTAGCTCAAAGGACCAAGCCTAATATATTATTAGATCAGGGGTCTCGAACATGCGTAGTAAGGATTTACGAAGCGTTTGTGAGAATGATCCTCACAATGGAATTGTGGGTCCTGACCAACTAGAATGGAAGACATTAGGCGATTGGAAACTTCGATCACCACTGTCCGAGTTGCATCCTCTATGTTTGATGGCAGCACTTCCTCGCAAACAACACCCTATGTTTCCACTGTAAAATTAACTTCCTCCGACAAAACCTCTGCACTGGCTATATCATGCCCTTCGCTGTCAGCCAGGAGAGTTTATCTACAAAGCAATTGCCTCAGCCCCACTACAGTGTCAGAAAAGGCGATATAGTCGACAAAGAAAAACCTGCCTGATGAAGGTTGAAGTTGATCTGGAACCAAATCTACGGAGTTCGCTGTTGGAACGCCCAATTGTTGACTTCAAATCGTCAGGCTTGGTTGGCTTTCATGAGGGATGCAGTGGCGAGGATGGATTCACGAGGGATGCAGTGGCGAGGATGGATTCACGAGGGATGCAATGGCGAGGTTGGATTCATGAGGGATGCCGTGGCGAGGATGGATTCACGAGGGATGCAGTGGCGAGGATGGATAGAGCCGGCTCAACCCACCACTGCGGGTGAATGCTGTTTCAAGTTCAAATAGTACATACATCCTGCACACAATCGGCTATGCATAAAATCTGGACGCATCAGTAAAAATAGTTTTTTTTCCAAATAACATCTTTAATATGATTTCCGTCATTTACAAAGCAAATATTAATGTTGTAGAATTTTGTATATTCGGACTACTGTTCTCATCTTGGGTGTTTTTATCACAACGTTTCAGCCGATGTAACCTCCCGCCTTCTTCAGGTGTACCTTGTCGAACTCGGGAATCTGGACGGAATTTCGAACGGAACCCTTTATTATGCTCTCGTTCCATCTGCCATTCTTTGTATCGCCTGCACTGAGGATTGAACCTTCAGATGTCACTTAAAGCTGAATTTTACTTAATACTATATCCACTGCGCCACAGGTCCTTGCGGACAATTCTAGTATGAATTTTGGGAGCCTTAAATCTATTCTTGTTTTTGATCTAACTACTTATCACTATAGATCACTACTTATCTATTATTTATAATTATAGGTTCCCGTATTGTATTAAATTCTATACTAGGTCTGCTTAGTAAGTCATTGTCACCTAACATATACGCTGCTTCTTTGAGTCGTCTTACTCTCCACCGTTCTTCTCTATCTATAATTTTTACTGCATCCCATAAGGGTAGATGGTTTCCCTTTTCCTTCCATATATGGTCAGCCATACCCGACTTTTCGATTTCTCCATGTATTCCGGCTTTCCGGTGTTCTTCTAGCCTTACCTTTAGTGGACGACATGTTTCCCCTTTGTATACTTTTCCACACTTACATGGAATCGCATACACACAGTTCTTAGTCATGACTTTTTCCATAGGGGGTTTCATGGACGGTGGCACCGGAGGGGGGGGGCAGGGGGGCTCAAGCCCCCCCCCCCCCACACACACACTTTTCGACTTGGCCCCCCCACTTTACGGTCATCAATAATGAAGTTATATATGCATGTGTTTAACCGCCCCCCCCCCACTTTTTAGGAGAGCCCCCCCCCCCCCCCCCCAACACTTTTATAACCGTCCCGCCGGCCCTGGGTTTGACTCTCACAAGATGCTTTCGGAGAGTTGAGTCGCTCCTGAATACTATCCTGATGTCATATGAATTACATATTCTTTGGATTTTTTCCGACAAGCCCCTCATATATGGTATAGAAACTGTGGTGCGTCATCGGGTGGTGTCCTTTGGTGTTGCGTATAGATTTGTTGGAGCTGATGTCATGCTCTCTGGATAGTTGTTTCGGCGGAGGGTTTCTCTTAAACTATCCATTTCCTCTTGATATGTATCGTTGTTACTACATATTGTCTTTGCTCAATATTGTAGGCACCGGACAATTCCTTTCTTTACATTATATGGATGGTGGGAGTTGAAATTTAGATATTGTCCAGTAGAGATGGGCGGTTTTACCGAAAAACCGCGGTTTTACCGAAAAACCGCGGTTTTTCGGTTTCGTCTCCATACCGAATACCGAATCGGTTTTTTTTTTTTAAAACGTAACCGTTCGGTATTGTTTTTACTACAGTAAACCACCATATACAAGGAAACACGGTTGAAAAGATTTTACGATTTGAATAAAATTGAATATTACCAAAAAATGTTATATTAGTAAGAGGACAGATTGAACAAATATATCACTGCAATTACTGCTATAAACACGAGGCGATTTTTGTTTATTTTCAATTTTCATTCTAGAACGAATTTTAAACATTTTAAAATATGAATATAGAAAATGTTGTTACATTTTTCGTACCCAACTAGTAAATAAATTAATCTTTCATCTTTTTTTATGCATTAAAATTATAATTGTACGTTGTTTTGTCTTTCGGTAATAGTAATTTTAAATTATCTTATCCTAAAAAATATTGTCCTTTTTTTGAGCGAAAGTCAACAATGGTTACTAGTATTGCTGATATAACAATCAATCAGCAGCAGCGTCTTGTAAAAAAAGATAATACTTTTTGTGCTTAAAAAAGTTAATCCTATTTGGTTCTTTTATAAAAAATACTTTAAAAAATACTGGTTTTCACTCAACTTTCGAACTTCTAGTAGTAATGAATTTCTAGTCGCCAATTTTTAAAAAAAAATCAAGATTCTACTTTTTAGGCGATTACGTCTTAAAGTCTTGGCGAAAAAAAGAAAAAAAAACAACAAAAAATAGTTTAGAATTTAGAGTGGGGGATCAGTTTCGCATATAAATTTAATGTAAAATGATTTCCCGGCCATTCTTGCCTTTTAGTGAAATTTATAAAATAAATAATTACTCTACCATTAACTCTAGGTACGACTAACGACTAACAAGCCCACCTCCTAAAAATGCCATCTTGAACGTATCGTACCATTAACCTTAAATATGAGTGGCAAGCCACTCCTAAAAAACTCCCTTAACTCTAACACTATGTCCGAATGGCAACCTCCATCCAAAACAAAACCCCTTCCTTAACCTTATCACTAACCCTAAGTCCGAGTAGGAAGCCCTAATCCTACAAAAAAGCCCATTAAAACCACACATAATCGTCTAAAAAAAGAAAAAAAAAGAAGACGCCCCTAAAAAAAAACGCACAGGATTTATTTGCCATAGAAAAAAATTGATTAATGCCCTAAAACGCTAGAATGGCCCGGAAATGGTGAATTATTCTGCATTAAATATATGTGAAACTAATCCCCCACTCGAAATTCTAAATTAATTGTTTTTTTTCTTTCTGCTAAGTTTTCAGGGTGTTCACACTTAATTGCCCCTAGCCCTACCACTAACCTGAAGTTCAAGTGGTAAGCCCCCCTCCTCCCACAAAAACCCTTATAATCGTCTAAAAAAAAAGAAGAAAAAAAAAACAAGAAAAACGCACAGGATTTATCTCCCATAGAAAAAATAATTAACTGTCCTAAAACGCTAGAATGGCCTTGAAATGGGAGATTATTTTATGTGAAACTGATCCCCACTTTAAATTCTAAAATAATTGTTTTTGTTTCTTTCTTTCTGCCAAGTTTTTCAGGGTGTTAACATGTAATTGCCTAAATAAAAAAAGTAGAATCTCATATTTTGGGGAGGTAAGGGGGTGAGTTAGCAGAAGGTGTAAATCTACAATAATGCTAAAGAAATCTTGCAATATATTCATTTTTAAACAGTCCTAGTATTAGATTTTAGTTTCTTGTACATAAAATGTATTACAATTCAACTTTGAGTTTTCTAACTTCTTTCTTTTAATGGATTCATGGTATTTTTAAGGTATTGCAGCATATTTATGTGCACTTAGTGCAGATTACTTGGAAACCATTAATTTCTGGAGATTTTCAGTGGCATATTCTGATTCCTTGTACAAAAATACACTTATATGGTAAATTTCATTGCTTAATCTTGTGTTTTAACAAAGATATAACAGTTTTACTGAAAAATTAGTGTAAAAAATGTGACGAAACGCATATGGTATTAAAGAGGGGAAAATATCCAATTGTGCGAGGCACAAAAATAGTCATAACTTCCTTATTTTTAGTCAGATTTAAAAAAATTTAAAAAGATTCTTTCTTAGATCATCAAGCTCTTTCTATATATGCCATTAAGATTTTTTAAGCAATTTAAATTTTTTCATGTGTATTGCTACTTGTAGGAAGAAATCTTTGTTTACAATTTGTTTATTAACATTTTGAATTTTCAAATGAAAAAAAGAGAAATACGACAGACAACATGACATCGTATTTTTAGCATAAACTATTTTCAAATGAAAAAGAAAAAATCAAACGCGTTCCGTATGATGTCGAAAATCTATTTGATTCAACTCAAAATTGTAAAATAATTATTTGTTTGTTTCAGAGTTATCTAAAAAAATAAGTTATTAAAATGAAATTAAAAAAAAATACTTGTAAAAGTAAATAAACGAAAAGTAGTGAGTAAGTATAAACATTTAAAAAGAAAAAAAGTAGTTGCCAATGCTAGTGTCACTTTATTCGGATTTTTAAAATTATTTTAAACATTAGGCATTTCATTGTTTACTTTTGAAAAACCACTTCATACATAAATTGTAATTTCTAGAGAACTATCTCTCAACAATACCGTTTTCTCTCCCAAAAATGGGTTATTCAAAAAGTAGACTATGCAACGATTTATATTTTACTAAATTGTTAATATGGTATTTATTTAGAGTTGACAATTTATTCGAAAGTTTAATTATTAAACTTTAATCCAAGTCATGAATTCTATGACTAAAATTACCTTAAAGCTTAAAAAATGACTTTAGGTGAATTAATAATCTCTACTTTTTTTTAACCATCCTTCCTTTTCCCTTGGCGCGGTTTTCGGGTGTACTACTAGTCTTTTACACATGTCTATAAAGTTTTATTACCCTGTCTTAAAAACGAATATTAACCTCAACACGCACCAGTTGACAGAACTTCGAGCACACAAAATGACAGACATCCCAACAGTCAACACCGGCAATTCGAGAAGTATATGGTGTGTTTATTTTATGCGACAAGACACGTCTTGCAAACATTTTCACCTATTAAAAAATTAAAATTTTTATCTGTCAAATAATTTTGACAATATTTCATTTTCATCATCATTTTTGCTTAATTTTATTTGTAAAATTATTTTGTTTGTTTAAATAAATTTTCGTTTTTTAATTTCTTGCATTTCTGAGTTATATTTTAGCTTCTGATGGGTTAAAGAATTAGATAGAATGTATATTCAAACTAAGTTTTATTCTTCAGAAATCTTTCATGAATCTTTGGTCACTGTTTTAACGAGTTAACTGTTAAAAAGATATCAGAACTTTGATTACAACAGTCAACACCTTAAAACTTATATGATTCATATCATGGAGAATGATTCAGTCACAAAATTATCGAAACAGTGGCATAATTCAACTAAACGTTGAATAATAACTAATCATCACACAAGTGAATGAATAGCTTCCATAGTAAAAAATTTTTTTTCAAAAAAAACGAAAAACCGAACCGTAAACCGAGGTTTTAAGGGAAAAAAACCGAAACCGATACCGAAACCAAAATTTCAAAACCGCCCAACTCTATTGTCCAGTGAAAGTTGGCTTTCGATACACAGATTACCTAAACCCCTGGTCAGTGCGAGTTATCGGCACATCTAGGAAGGATTAGGATTCCCGTGTTCGCCATATTACACCTGAAGAAGGTCTGAAGTTACATTGGCCAAAACTTTGTGATAAAAACACCCAAGATGAGAACAGTAGTCCGAATACACCAAATTCTACAAATTATCAACCCTCATCTCAAATATTCTGAAACAAAATATTAATGTGTTTCACACATCAACAGTTAATAGAATAAATACACTGGAACACAAGGTTAGGAAATAAACTATATATCGTTTTATTTCTTGCTCTCACATTACACATAACATCATTCAATAAAAAATAGAAATACAATATTTATAGTTTGTTTCGGAGGACTCGGTAGATTACTGTCATGAGGGGTGTTATCACTCTACAACGCTTTCGCAAAACTTTTGTGAACTCGATGCAATGAATCCACATTGCCTTCAATTTTGGCACATTCTCGCCTCATTCGTAGAAACCCTATTTACTTGCCTCACCACGATTAGGCACAAGGTGGGTTTTTAAGGTGTTACCAGATTAGGCTGTCTGAAGATACCGGCTTCTTGACCAAAAATGCACCAAACATTGATGTTATTGTTTTTTTCCTTTTCCTTTGCAAAACTCAATCATGTTCTGCAAAGCCAAAAACAAAAACATTTTTCCTCTACAAAACAACCAAACACCATTTATAAATACTTAAACATGTAAAGAACTTGAAGTGTAATAACTTTTACGCAAATGACCGGATTTGGCATGAAATAACCCGAAAAGGGTTGATATGCCGTAAAAGAAAACAACCAAATTAAACTTAGCCAAAAGTGAAGTGTATTGGATCTGTGATCTTGTGACTTTTGTTGAGTACACTTTCTCCTTTATTATACGAGAAAAAAAGAAAGCAAAAAGACTAAGATCTGGAGAATGAGGAGAACCTTCCGCATGACGACGTCTTTCAATCCAATTAGGGAAAACTGCCATTCAACCCATTTTTTTTGTGATCGGTTAAAAATATTGAATTTTGTATTTCATTTGATTAAATGAAAACTGTCAAATTATGTGTCCAGACTTCACGGGCATCTTAGACTTGAATGCAGCTAACAGGGGCAACTTTGTTTGTTTTTATACACATTCATTCCTTCCCCAAATTGGTGTCATTCTCATAGGCTGTTAGTCTTAATGGGATATAAGTTTGGACCAGATAAATGCACATTCATAAAAAAAGGGTCAAAATTCCAAACCGATTTTCTTACATCTCTATAAGCTTGAGTTGGCCCAAGTTAAATTGCCGCACCAGAACAGGACATGCTTCTACGGGTTAGGGTGATTGCCTCTCTATTACACGCATTTAGTTATAAAAATCGGACCTTATTTGTTTACGGCTAACACACAATGACACCACACGGTTTTCATCTGATCACTGAAGCTAAGCAACATTGAGCTTGGTCAGTGCTTGAGTGGGTGACCATTTGGGAATACCAGGTGTTGTAATCAAACACTCCACTCAAGTGTATAAATGGGTACAAGCCTTGTTGGGAAGAATAACTGGTGACGGATTAACGTCTTGTCAAGGCCATCCATTCGCTTAAAACACTATTCGACCGGGGATAAGCACCAGACCTAAGGGTCTTTCAGTAAATTTCTGCCACCTGTCCTGTTGTAGCGACGTCCTCGATGATTTGGACATGTGACTTACCACCCGGACGGAGAGCTAATTCACAATGTAATCCTACCTACCTCTCTAGGTGGCGCAAGTGTGTCAGTGGACAGCTGAGAATCTGGATAACAACCAACATGGAGGACTTGGATGAGCGATTGGCTAGCCATCTTGTGCGACTTTGCTTAGGACCGTCAACATGTAGTGCTGGCTGAACCCAACCAGAGTGAACAACATGGTTACCATATAAAGATTTTTTCACCGTGATTGTATCACTTTTTCCCCCCTATTCTGAAGCTACTTTCACTTACTCGACTTGTGGAGTAGTACATTTGCTCTAGCTTCAACAATCCAGTTTTATAATAATGGAAGTTGCCCCCACCTCCAAATATACACCCCCAAATGCCGACCATGGAATCAGTAAAATATTTGCAATCTTTTCTGCAATCTAATCGTATTTGGTACAAATAAACTTCAGTCGAGGCCTTGTTTGTCCACCAAATTTTAGTTGTGAATATCCAACAATCTGTGTTTTATCACCGTTCAATGATATGCGGGGACACTTTGGTGATTGTCTCATCAGTAGGATATGTGATCATGAATGGGCTTCGCACTCACCTGCCCATAACCCGCACCCCCCCCCCCCCCCACACACACTCACACACGTTTTCCGCGTATCTTTAGAGATTACAGCATAATCACGTTGACACTGGTTCTCGTTAGAATCATTAATAAAATTCACAATTCTTTTTGCAAATTGGTACAAATAAACTTCAGTCGATACCTGACTTGTCCACCAAGTTTCAGTCATGAATGCCCAACAGCCTTTGTTTTATCGCTGTTCTAATGATATGCAAGGACACTAGTGATCATCTCATCAGTAGGAGGTGTGACCCTGAATGGACTTACCACTCACTGAATTTTATCTGTGTCGGGTTATTTCAAAGCTAATGTCTATCAAAACAATTCTCAAACTATTCCTGAACTGAAGATGGCCGTCACAGCCCAAATCAGCCGTACCTAGGTGTTTGCAATGCTGAGATGCACATTTAGAGCATATTGTGGAACAGAAAGAAAACAAAGACTGTTGGGCATTCATGACTGAAACTTGGTGGACAAGTCAGGCATAGACTGAAGTTTTTTTGTTTTTTTTGTACCAAATATTGTTGGATTGCAGAAATGATTGTGAATTGTATTAACGATTTCATGGTTCGATTTTTGGGGGTCATCTATTTGGGGGGGGGGGGGGGTAGAAATTAGAAATTAATGAGGACAATCGTCCGAAGACAAAAACAATGAAAATAACTCCTCATCTAAAAAATCAAAGCCAAAAAAAGTAGGTAAAAATCTTTTCTTGTTTGTATATAGATTAAACAAGAATTATCTCCCTTAATTGATTGTTTATAAAGTTAGAGGACAGCATTTAGATTTAAAATCGATCGATATCATGATGGGGAGTATGTTAGTCCTACTTTTCATTTGCTGTAAACAATCCCCATCCTTTTTTTTGGTGGGGTGGGTGGGTCATCTTGTACCACATTTCATATATAATGAACTACTAATATTCTATAAACCGTGGAGCATCATTGTTTATTTCTTCCTGTCCTCTAACCCCGGAGATCTGTTACGTAACCATGGGATAATGAGTCAACAGAAGAAACCATTGCTAGATTACCTGTGTCGAGAACTGCGTCATCCTCACATGACATTTAAACTGACCTAAAGCACTGATTTGTTTGGTGTCGTGTTGATATCCGCATTTTGAGAAGGATTAAATAATCAGATGATTGTTTTGCAGTAATTAAAACGAAATCTTTATTTAAATCGAAATAAGTGATTTTCATTGGTTAATTAGTTTCTGACATTCTTTTCATGGGGTTTTCTTAATGCATTTAAATCCAACTGCTGTTAATTCGAGATAGTATCCTGTCGAATTAATTGTAAAATCTATAAGATTGTTTATATATATATATATATATATATATATATATATATATGAAAATTTATAACTAAAAGGTAAACTTTTAGAAAGTTGAACCTATTGTGAGGTAAAGAAAGCTCAATATACTGGATAGAGCAAAAATATATGATAAGTCAATGAAAATAATTAGACCTGCAAAGGGAAGCAAATCAAAATCTTTGGTTGTTCAAAACAAGGACGTTTAGTGAATAACAATATTTATTTTTCTTCTGTTTCATTCCTTAAGCCATGCTTTTCAAAGATTAAAATCTTATCATCAGAGGAGGTTAATGATGGATAAGTTTTAAAATTCTAACGGGTATTTTCCATTGTATAGGAGTGTCACGAAAACGGAAATCCAAGCAGTATGGGGTTCAGATGTATTAGTAAATCCAAAAGAATCCGTGTAAAGATCCAGTGACGATGATTCCACCCAAGTCTGTAGTCTGTGGAGGGAGGATCAGATAAAATTGGCCATGTTGAGAAAACGTAATTCTTCCTGTTTTCTATGAAACGGATTCAAAGGTAAAAAGCAACAACAATATATATATATATATATATATATATATATATATATATGGGCTCTCTGTTCAGTTTCGAGAATAAATATTTCCGGTAAGAGTGTCTGCACAAGGAGTGTACAGCGAAGCAAGGGTTGCGCGATCCCCAATTGCATTTTTCATCCGATTCCAGTAGACTAAAAAGTCCAGGGCAACTAGAAACAATATTGGGATGAGCAAAGAAAGACTGCTGTTATTTCCCGGTTTTTGTTACTTGTCGACTAGTTGCATAAGCATGGTTTGAGAGTCTACCTTACTATTTAATCAGGAGGGAAGATATATGGATTCTTACCTTTTCCAAGGGTATTAGTGAATATGATGCCATAGTCTCGACAACCTGAGTCAACAGTTCACACCTGTAGCCATTGCACTAAGTCATTCTCATATCCATATTCTGTGTGTATGTGTGTGTGTTTTGTCTATAAAAAAATTATTTCAACTTTTTTCTGCTTTGTATAAGAAAAAAAGAAATGGCGGTGGGTGTGATAAAGTGGATACTGACGACCTGGGTGTGCCAAGTTCGAGTCCTGTCGGTTGTGTAACACCACTTTCATTATGGATGTTGGCAACCTTCACGTGGTCCCTCCTGTGAGTACCTGATTCTAAAAAGAACTGGGAAAACCAATGCTAACAAACAGACTCGAGCCTGTATAAAAGTTTTACCATGCTGATTCATATGAATTTGAAGAAAAATGAAAAAAGCCAAATTTGGTAAATCAATTCCGGAACGGTCAGTTTGGTCAAATCGTGATAGTTGCCATGCCGTATTATGAAGACGTCCACAATATATTTGGATACTTCTACAGAATTTGAATCAAACTGTTTTTTTTTTCTCACCCTAACCCGGGTTTTAGATTTAGTTTGGAAAAAGTCGGTTTTGTTTGGTTCAAATTCTGTAGAAGCACCTAACTGTTGACGTCATTTGAGGAAATGAGTTTAAAAATAAAAATGTTCCGATTCTGCTTTTGCAGTTGCTAATAAATATAATGATGTGTGTAAATGGTCGTAAAGGTCCACCTGCCTGCCAACCCTCACAGTAGAAAGTGAAGTGTTCTGAAGCAAGCTTAATTCATACTTAGTTGTTGGAGCCATCTTGACAAAAGGGGAGGTATGCCTGATGTTGCAGTTTGGAATGCACCCATTAAGCGAGAGAGGGGATAGTTCATGTCTCATTTACCCATCCCTATCTCTTAGTCTCTTTCTTTCTATCAACCTAAATTCGGAGCTGCGCAGCGAGATGTTTACATTAGTTTTAAATTTCTGCATGTCAGTACCGTCGGGGAAACAGGGGGCAGGGAGGGAGTTCCAGAGGCCAGCAGCACGAGGAAAGAAGCTTTTGGAGTAGAAAGCTCTCCGGCATCTGGGGACCTCCACAGTGAATGGATGGGATTTAGTTGATTGTCGAGTTGGTCTAGTGAATTTACGTCGAGGAGGCACCAGAGTAGCCAGTTCATCGGAGCATACTCCATTGAAGTATTTGTAAAACAAGCACAATCAAACTTTGATTCTGACTAGTTAGTTTTCATTTGTTATTGTTGTACCATGTTATGTGCACTATAACATACTTATTTTTTTAAAATTATGTAATTCCACCCAGACAATTGGTATGGTAATATGGAAACAATTTTCGATTATGACTGAAAAATAATATCAGCAAGGGGAATAACTTATTTTTAATTGAATATAAAGTGTTGTTTCCCTTTAAAAAAAAAATTTCTTTTTCTGTATAAGTGGAAACAAATAAAAATTAAGAACTGAAATGAATTCTTTACAACCCGGGCAACACCAGGTACATACAACTAGTCTTTAGTTATTTAAAAACTACACGGTCAAGATTTATAAAAATTGGGATGGAAATAAGGATGTGGAGCCAGTAGCCCAAATGCTTGACTTTGACTCCTAAAATATTTAAATGTCTGACTTCTGAGGCAATGTATTTTCTTCTACTCCACAGTCCTGATTACCCATTATCGCTCGAGAGTCAAATGTTGAACATAAATAATAATTCTTATTGATGGCCGAGCTGAGACTCATGTAGATGCTGATATCGAAGCCACGTTCTGTTATTTAGGCGACGTATTGAATGCTGGTTGTGAATGCGCTATCACTGCTCACTGTTATGTTGCAGGAGGGAAGATTCGGGAAGCTGCTTCCAATCCTTACATCTAGGCGGATTTCCTTTAAGATTTGGTGCAAAGTTTGTGTAACGTGTGTTCGCTCTGTCATGTTGCACAGCAATGAGACACGGGTTCCACACATTTTTGATCTGCAACGACTTTGGCATAATGATCGTGCCTTGATCAAGTGAATGTGTGACTGCGAACTGCAAGGAAAGTTTGCATCAATTGTGTGTTATCAGACACGTGGGTATTGGTGAGATCACAGATGTTGTATGCACTCGGCGTCTCAAATGATTTAACCATTTACAGTGCACCACCTCTTGCATCAATCAGCTCCATAATGTGTTTGGATATTCTGAGCACTCGAGAGAATCATAGACCGCAGAACACATAGTTCAAGCGATATAACTCCATGCAATCTGGATGAAGAATAATAATGTCTATGGGTGACATGTCAATTATGTATAGATTGCAACACTTTATATCACTTAAAATGGCCGGAGCTGAACCTTTTAAAAATGTCTGGAGCTGAACCTTTTAAAAATGTCTGGAGCTGAACCTTTTAAAAATGTCTGGAGCTGAACCTTTTAAAAATGTCTGGAGCTGAACCTTTTAAAAATGTCTGGAGCTGAACCTTTTAAAAATGTCTGGAGCTGAACCTTTTAAAAATGTCTGGAGCTGAACCTTTTAAAAATGTCTGGAGCTGAACCTTTTAAAAATGTCTGGAGCTGAACCTTTTAAAAATGGCCGGAGCTGAACCTTTTAAAAATGGCCGGAGCTGAACCTTTTAAAAATGGCCGGAGCTGAACCTTTTAAAAATGGCCGGAGCTGAACCTTTTAAAAATGGCCGGAGCTGAACCTTTTAAAAATGGCCGGAGCTGAACCTTTTAAAAATGGCCGGAGCTGAACCTTTTAAAAATGGCCGGAGCTGGAGTTGAGTGTTTAATCTACCAATTTCGTAGCTCTGGTTTATAGATAAGCAATTTGCTACCAATATGCAATACAGGTAGAATTAACCACTCAAAATGGCTGCTTATGTAAGAGTTATGTATATAATTTTAAAAAACACTGATAATAATGTGACATAATCCCCAAATTAGATTTTTAATTCAAATAAATAAATATATATATATATATATATATATATATATATATATATATATATATATATATAGCAGTAAGCAATTTAAAATATTATCCAGCAAAGTTATATTATTTTACTTTTAAAATTTTATTTGATCGTCAGCTTGGGAGATAAAAAAAGAAGATAAATATAGAAGGGGGAGGAACGAGAGTGTATATTTCAGTAGACCTGACTGTTCCCTTTCTACTTTTGAGTCTAAGGAATGTGACCGTTGAGAAAAGAGGGGTTGGCATCTCGCCATCTCTGTATACGTCAGCTGTACTTCGCGACCTAGATCCTCTACCCCAACCTGACCCAATACCAACTGCTGAACGGGAAAGAAGGAAAAAGGATGGGACTGCTAAAGACAATCTACCCCAGGGTTTGAGTGTAGAGGAAGCGAAATTCGTTGCTCCAGACCACGACAGAAGAAACTCGACAACCAAAAAAAACGAAACTTTGAAACAGTATTTGTGCAAAGTTCCTGCACCTTGGAAACCGTCAAATTGTCTGATATTGATATAAACACCAACAAAGAAAACACATTGAATACACCTCAAAAAGTCACTTAAAAGATAGTCAATCGCTGAAATTGATAAAGCAGAGAAGAATTACTTGGACACTTCCATCGCAGCCACAACTGTGTGTATAAGTCAAAGATTCAAACATTTTATTCTCATGAACTTTGAAGGTGCACCAGTAATTTATAAGTCAGTCCCTTTCTTTCTCTTAAGCTGAGTTTTTTATTTGCATTGTGTATATATCTTTGTTCGGTTTAGTTAAGTATTTGTTAAACCCCATCCTATACTATTTTTGTTTTGCTTTTATATCCTGTCCCTATTTATATATTTTATAAGAAAATAAATTTTGTCATTTTAATCTTTTAACTTGTGTTGGCCGTTTCTTCTGTTCTTTCACAAAGTGTTTGTCGTCTGTCTCTTCATCTTTACAGGTGTCGTAAGAAAGCGTTTCCACTCTCCTCTCGTTTTGTGTGCGCACATCTTTGAACCAAAATTTTTTCTTTTTTTTTTTTTCTGTTAAATATTTTAGGAGTCAAAGTCTTGTCGTTCCCAACAAAATGTGACCATAACAATAACTAAGGTTGCAGCATCGGAGGGGGTGGTGGAAAGAGTTGGACTCGTAAAAATGGAAGGAGGCAGAGTCAGGTTTTGATTATCTCTAAAGAATTACGACGGTTTACTGAATATTAGAAGATTTTAAAATAGGAAGTTGGAATCCTAGGAGTCTGAGCTTATACCTTTTTACTCTGTAACCCTGGTAATAACTTGCATTGGTAATACATTTAAGAAATATATCAATAAATATCTAGATCTATTTTGTGTGAATAGTTGCACGTATCTGTTTACGACGTGCTTTAGTGCATGCACGTCATTATGTTTGTGTGTGTTTATGCTTATGTGCATCGGTTTGTGCGCGTGCATGTGTATGCTTGTGTGCATCGGTTTGTGTGTGTGTGTTCATTTATGGATGCAGGCAAAAATGATGAAGTATTTCTGGATCTTTCACAGGTAGTAAATAGTTTGTGCAAGTAGAAACAATAAATAACGAAACAACTTGAAGGCGATGGGGTGTTGGGTTGGAGGTGGTGGACAAACAAAAATCCGCCAGACTGTTCTTCTAAATTCAGTTCGTCGTTTCACACTGGTGAGGAAGGTGTGTGTGTGTGTGTGGGGGGGGTGAGGCAAAGTGGGTTAAATCGGACAATCTGTTTCATAATGGAGTGTCGGTTTACTTCAGGGTTGAGTGAAATCCACACAAAAGAAAACTTAATGAAGGTAATTATTACGATAGATTTAATAAAGGATAAATGATGGGAGGGGGAGGGGGATGTTGTTATAGCGAGTGAGAGGGAATACAACAGGAGATTGAGAGAAAGATGAATAGAGGATGAAAAAAGAAAACATTGTGGCAAACAGGGATGCAAGATTTCTGCTTAGATTTAAAAAAATTTTTTTTTTAGAAAAGTCTGATTTCTGCCTTGACTGAATTTTATTTCTCTTTCTCGCTTTATCTGTGTCGTTCCCTCGTTTTTCTCTCTTCCTCTTCTATCCATCTTGTCTCACTTCTTTCCACCCCCCCTATCTCTGGAAATGTTCATTTTGCCATACTTCAAACGATTCACGATGGAGAGGGTAGAAGACTTTTGTTTCATCAAAGAATTACTTCCTGTCTGCCACACACCACAACATACGCACTTGATGTCTTTCTCTTGCTAACGGCCATGTTTTTTCTTTTTTTTTCTTTTTTTTACATTGTTTAAAACTTTTATTACACACAAAAAAAAAATTGAACATTCTTTTTACACAAAAGGCTAATTTTAATGGAATTTAACGAATTTAAAACAAAAAAGAAATCAAGTTAAAACATCAGTCAATATTTTCAGTATGAAAAAAATAGGTATTGTAGATTAACATGCTTAGCTAAATCGCGAATTTCCCGTGGAGCATCAGTTTCACATATTAATTTAACGTGCCATTCTAGCGTTTAGGGCAGTTAACCATTTTTTTTTGCTATGAGAGATAAACTGAACATTTTTAGAGGGGGTTACTTTTTTAGACGATTACGTGTGGTTTTACAGGAAGCAGGGTTTGTCACTTGGACTTAGGGTTAGTAATAGTGTTAAGAGAGGGTTGGGGGCATTGTCACTCGAACTTAAGGTTAGTGGTAGGGTTTTAGGGGGCTTACCACTCCGACTTAGTGGTAAAATAAGTAAAAAAAATAATTTTTTACTAACTTTTCAGCATGAAAAAATCCCCTTCCTCCAACTAACGCACAGAATTTATCTCCCATAGTAAGTTTTTATGTGGTTAACTGCCGTAAAAGGCCCGGAAATGGATCATTCTAAGTTAAATTTCACACGCAGTTGTGAAAATTGAGGAGCGGGGGGGGGGGGGGGCATTTTTTTTTTAATTTATTTATTTTCCTAAAAAATTATTGTATTAACAAAGTACGGTCAAGTGTAAAAATATTTTATCCATTATATATATATTTTTAATTTGAAATATAAAATATTATATATAAAATTTTTTAGCGCTGATTTTTTTTTGTTCTTCAGCACCAAATTTTTGGATTATAATTTTTGCCCCTTCTATCCCCCACCCCCACCTTCTCGTAGCGCATAAATTTAACATAAATAAAATGGTAGGAGGGGGGGGGGCTCCCTACCATTTTCATTTTCACTTTGTCATATTTACAAAAAAAGAAAATCACATTCTGGAAAGGCAAAGATTAAAAATGACCCTTCTCTTCCTTCTATTTAAATCAGGAAATATAAAATAAATGTCCAGATTAGGGGGGGGGGGGCTATTTACGTTTAAATTGAGGAAATTATACGTTTATAAAATGATATCAAACGGACGGTGGGTCTGACAAAAATACTCTTTCTGTTCAATCATTCACTTTAACGTAATCTCTTGTTTTTGCTTTCTCTCTTTTTCTTTTGCTTTCTCTCTTTTTCTTTTTCTTTCTCTTTCTCTTTCTCTCTTTCTCTTTCTCTTTCTCTCTCTCTCTCCCTTTCTCTCTCTCTCTCTCTTTCTCTCTTTTTTTTCTCTCTCTCTTTCTCCCCCTTCCTCTCTCTCTCGTTTATCCCTGATTACATCTATCTAATAATAACCTTCATTATTATTATATTTATTGTTGATTTTACTTAAACTTGATGTAAACTGACGCTTCACTAAAAAACAATCGATTATCCAATTTAACCCACTTTGTTATCCACCCCTGACCCTTTTCTGACCCCCGGTGTCAAATGAACAGAAATTAAAGATTTTGTTTGTTTACCTCCCCCCTCCCCCTCCATTTCCTTTTAGTCGTTTTGGTGTTAACTTAAATTATATTTACTACCGATAACAGATCCAGAAATACCTTCTTATTTTTGACTTCACACACACACACACACACACACACACACACACACACAATGTGCCCCCTTTTTTTTTGTTGCCTAACCCCTATATTCCAACCTTATCGACTACTCACCCCCTCCTTCCCCTAACCGTTCTGAGCATGACACAAAACTGCATCCCGTGGTGAGGCTCCAATTTAGGAGTTTTGATGAGTGTGGAGCCACCATTTAGTTGTCACTACTCCCAGGTCCACTCTTGCCCAAAGGAGTGGTAGTACCTGTCAGGATCCCATCTATGGGTGAATAGAAACTCAGGGTAAGATTTGAGTCAGTTTCCTTAAACACACACAAAAAAAGATTTCTTCAAGGCAAATACTGCAGCAAACGTTTGAGGAGTGGTGCACACCACGCGGGAAATCGGCTCAACCCGACTGGTGTGAATGCCACCATCATTACAAGTGTGCACAGTCAAATCAAACGTGTAAATATAAGCACACATGAACAGACCTGCACTCACACGCACATGCTCATTCACACAAAATAGTTGTACATGTTTATTGAGATATTTCTGAAATTGTAATCAATGGGAGTTACTGCCCTTGTTTATGGAGGATATATAAGACACTTTTGGATGGAATAATATATACAATTCAGAAATGACGCTAGTATGTAATTTGGGTAGAGCTTTTGATCACTACAATTAATTTAAATAACATATTGCACATGATGAATAACAACATTAATAAAAAGAAAAATTAAGTTTGCATTGTTATCGTCTGCTCGCTTTTCTTTCCACCCAATCATTTTGCGCCAAATCCACGTAAGAATTTATAAAATAATAAATAATAATAGTTTTAGTTTTTCAAAGAGAAAAAAGAAAAGTGTACCTAAAATAAAATTAACAATAAAAAAAAAATACAGCGAATACGATTCTAAAAATAGTTATTTACTTGCCCAGTAAAAGGTGTCCCCCCCCAAGTTATCGTCTGCTCGCTTTTCTTTACACTCAATCGTTTTGCGCCAAATCCACATCAGAATATAATAAGTAATATTTATGTCTTCAAAGTGGAAAAAAAGGTGTATGTAAATTAAAATCAACAATTAAAAAAAAAAAAAAAAATACAGCGAAAACTATTCTAAAATCAGTTATGTAGTTTTCCAGTACAATGTGTTGTTTTTTTTTTTTGTTGACAAAAAAAACTAAATTCATTGTGTGTGTGTGTGTGTGTGTTTTTTTTTTAATAGTAATTTTTAAATCATTTAATAAATTTGTTAAAATCAACAATTTAAAAAACTAAATACAGCGAACACTAATTTTCAAATCGGAAGAAAAGGTGTATCTGAAAGTTATCAATAAAAAAATCAGTACTCTTTTACTGCAGGACCCGCGATAACTTTCGGGGAAAAAAAAGTTTAGCTAAACTAAATTCTTTATAATGTGTGTGTGTTTATCAATTATTATTTTAATTAAACAATTTGATTCAATAAATTTGTGTTTTAAAACATAATGGCTAATAAGATTATGAAAATAAACAAACTCAGAACGTTTTAATAAAATAAATCAGTAAAGTATTAACGCGCCCGTTGAGAGGGAGGTACGCTGTTTAATCAGTTGGACGTAGAGGAACGCGCCCGTTCAGAGGGAGGTACGCTGTTCAATCAGTTGGACGTAGAGGAACACGTCCGTTCAGAGGAAGGTACGCTGTTCAATCAGTTGGACGTAGAGGAAATAACTACGTAACTCATTTTATAAATAAATAATAAAAGAAATAATTATAATTTATAAGTAAGATTATTTGCGAGCAAAATGATGTAAATACATGTTGAAATCTGAAGAGAACAATCATGAGTGTATATTTGCGAATACTAATTTATTAGAAGTTCAAAAGCAATTGATTATGTAAATTGGGAAATGTGCATGGTGTTTGTGGCGTTTTTTTTTAATAGTATATGATGAAGCTGGCGGACTTAATAAATAGTCATAGTACTCTGATGGAGTTTCGGCTTCAGACAGACAGAGAGACAGATACTCCATTATTAATAGATTACATATAATTATTACTATACATAACCATTATTATTACAGGCAAACTTTGAACATGGTTACGTTCTCAACTTGTGTTCGTAGGGTTGTTCCAGCTGAACAGTAGCAACGTCTACCCTTCAATATCAATTGAAATTTTTCTTCTAAGGGGCTTACAGAAAATTAACGAGTGTTACTTGCAACAGTTACTAATAAAGACAGAAAGAAAATTGCTAAAAATATTTGAAATAATTATTTGATATAACAAAGTACAGAAATTGTATCATTATTGCTACAAAAATAATTTGTAATCTACAATAGTTTTTTGTCAACGTAAAACCGTAAAGTTTCAACTAAGTTGTCACTTTGGAGCGAATTAGTTTTGAATAACATTTTGTTCATGTTTATTTTTATATGAGCTCAGTAAACCATTAAAAATGAGCTTGAATCTAAGTCTGTTGTCCTCATCTTTTTTAACGGTAACATTTTATCTTTGAGTCTTTCAGCAGCATTTAAGAACTCTCTTAAGTTTCGTTCTTCTTGGAGATATTCATCAACAGAAGTCTCAATGTCATCAACAACAGATTCAAATTCAATTGTGCACCAAATCTTCATTTGTAAATTCTTCAGTCTCATCATTCGTGCATTCGCTGATATAACTGATATTTTCTCACCAGTTGACGCCATTTTGGATTATAAGGGATTGTTAAAATAACACAAATATAGATAACTAGCAGAGCTACCCGGTGTCACCCAGGTTAGAGTGTGGGATAGCATCATATGCAACATAATGTTAGGGAGAGTTTACTTTAACAGCAACCTTGATGCTGTCAGCTAGATATCTAACTCACCGAGCTATTCAGATATATGTTAATACTCTTAAACTAATGCTAATGAATAGATTAATTTCATTGTGTAACATGTTTGAAAATTGTCATTAGTTTCTTTAAGGGGCAGCCAGAGACGCAAAAATACTTCCATTATGTTCACATGCAAATTGTGCATGTGAATACAATTATATTGAAAGTACACTTCCTAGTATGTCTTCGTTTTTAGGGACAGACATGCAGAGAGAGAGAGAGGTGTTCTCCTTGATATATATATATATATATATATATATATAATTTCATTTGAATCAAAGGGAAACCAGTTTTCAGTAGGGGGGGGGGCAGCGTTGAAGTGACATATTTCTTATATAGCCTATGACTTTCACTGAGAGGTCAGTAGTCCAGTGCCAATTTTCAAGCAATTCTGTCCAGCGGTTTGGGTGAACATAAGACACCAAGATCAGGCGGACACACAGACACACACAGAGTTACTATTTTATATATATATATATAGATGAAAATGATCACATAAAATATCACGTCTTTTTCTCTTATATCTGCTCAAGATGAAACGATGTTGTCATATCTGTAAAATCAAAACAATTGTGTTTGAAGAAAACTATTGACTGTAATACAATTATAAGGAATCAGGATTTCTTGATATTCAACTAAACAATGTCCAAGTGACGAATAAGAGATTTATTAATTATTTATTAAATTATTAATCTTATAGTTTAATTTTTCACCGAATGGATCAGTGTAATATATTTGTTTTTTTTTTGTTTTTTATTTGTGATTGAATAAAATTTTGAATTATTTCACCCATAAAAAATAATTGTGTGGTTAATGTTAAACAATATTATTGAAAACTTCGGCAACTATTACACATATATATTTTCGATATAATTTTTTAATTTTTTTATTTGTGAATGAATAAAATTTTGAATTATTTAACCCATAAAAAATAATTGTGTGGTTAGTGTTAACCAATATTATTGAAAACTTCGGCAACTATTACACATATATATTTTCGATATAATTTTTTAATTCTTTTTATTTGTGATTGAATAAAATTTTGAATTATTTAACCCATAAAAAATAATTGTGTGGTTAGTGTTAACCAGTATTATTAAAAAATTCGGCAACTATTACGCATATATATTTTCGATATAATTTTTTAATTTTTTTTATTTGTGAATGAATAAAATTTTGAATTATTTAACCCATAAAAAATAATTGTGTGGTTAGTGTTAACCAATATTATTGAAAACTTCGGCAACTATTACACATATATATTTTCGATATAATTTTTTAATTCTTTTTATTTGTGATTGAATAAAATTTTGAATTATTTAACCCATAAAAAATAATTGTGTGGTTAGTGTTAACCAGTATTATTAAAAAATTCGGCAACTATTACGCATATATATTTTCGATATAATTTTTTAATTTTTTTTATTTGTGATTGAATAAAATTTTGAATTATTTAACCCATAAAAAATAATTGTGTGGTTAGTGTTAACCAATATTATTGAAAACTTCGGCAACTATTACACATATATATTTTCGATATAATTTTTTAATTTTTTTTATTTGTGATTGAATAAAATTTTGAATTATTTAACCCATAAAAAATAATTGTGTGGTTAGTGTTAACCAATATTATTGAAAACTTCGGCAACTATTACGCATATATATTTTCGATATAATTTTTTAATTTTTTTTATTTGTGATTGAATAAAATTTTGAATTATTTCACCCATAAAAAATAATTGTGTGGTTAATGTTAAACAATATTATTGAAAACTTCGGCAACTATTACACATATATATTTTCGATATAATTTTTTAATTTTTTTTATTTGTGATTGAATAAAATTTTGAATTATTTAACCCATAAAAAATAATTGTGTGGTTAGTGTTAACCAATATTATTGAAAACTTCGGCAACTATTACACATATATATTTTCGATATAATTTTTTAATTTTTTTTATTTGTGATTGAATAAAATTTTGAATTATTTAACCCAAAAAAAATAATTGTGTGGTTAGTGTTAACCAATATTATTGAAAACTTCGGCAACTATTACACATATATATTTTCGATATAATTTTTTAATTTTTTTTATTTGTGATTGAATAAAATTTTGAATTATTTAACCCATAAAAAATAATTGTGTGGTTAGTGTTAACCAATATTATTGAAAACTTCGGCAACTATTACACATATATATTTTCGATATAATTTTTTAATTTTTTTTATTTGTGATTGAATAAAATTTTGAATTATTTAACCCATAAAAAATAATTGTGTGGTTAGTGTTAACCAATATTATTGAAAACTTCGGCAACTATTACACATATATATTTTCGATATAATTTTTTAATTTTTTTTATTTGTGATTGAATAAAATTTTGAATTATTTAACCCATAAAAAATAATTGTGTGGTTAGTGTTAACCAATATTATTGAAAACTTCGGCAACTATTACACATATATATTTTCGATATAATTTTTTAATTTTTTTTATTTGTGATTGAATAAAATTTTGAATTATTTAACCCATAAAAAATAATTGTGTGGTTAGTGTTAACCAATATTATTGAAAACTTCGGCAACTATTACACATATATATTTTCGATATAATTTTTTAATTTTTTTTATTTGTGATTGAATAAAATTTTGAATTATTTAACCCATAAAAAATAATTGTGTGGTTAGTGTTAACCAATATTATTGAAAACTTCGGCAACTATTACGCATATATATTTTCGATATAATTTACTGCAAAAATCCTACTTGTTGCTTTATATATGCACATTTACTGAAAAAAGGAATGAATTATTGGATACTATTGTAATTATGTATTTGGGAAGGGTTTAATAGTTTTCGGTTGGTGTAGCAATTCAGAATATATGTCCCTATTATCAAGTGTGATATCAAAAAATGTGTACCAATTAGGTTTGTAATTATTATTATTATATACTATATATAATTATCATCATATATCATTTCTTCGTAAATAGGAGTAGAGACTTATTTTGCCATCTAATTTGCATATGTCTTGTACAGACACAGCTATGTAAATTAGATGACTATGAAAAGAATCACTGTTTCTTTAAATGTTCAGAGACATTAAGAAATACAGGGTGGGCAAAAATAAGGATCCTATTTTAAAAAATTCATAACTTTTTTATTTATTGATTTTTAAAAAAAAATTTTTTTTAGAATAAGTAAAGGACCCCTTCCGAAGCAAGCATGAGCCGTATTAGCCCTAAGGAACGTACCCTCATTTAGAAAACATTATTTTTGCTTAAAAAACTCAAAACAGTGTAAAAAACAATACTTTAGTTTTTGTAAGTTTTAAGAAGTGTTTTTCGGCTAAAATTTGTTTTGTTTATTTCAAAAAATCTCGGAAGGGTCAGTCTACACACACATAAAGTTTGGTGAGTTTAACTTTTATTTTGTGGAAGTTATTCAAATTCAAGTTATTCAAATTTAAAGATAGGACCCTTATTTTGGCCCACCCTGTATTAGAGTGGTTGAATCAGCATAGTGACGGGGGGGGGGGGGGGGATAAAAAAAACAAATAGTTAAGAGAGAGATGGGTGACTTTTTCAGTTTTAAAATTACGGCTAATTAGAACAATTAAAACAGCATCTTTTGTTAACATAACTCAATGCCAGAACTAAACATTTATTTTGTGTTAACGTATATCGGCTTAGGGAAACAAACGTTGCTGAACAGATGTTTAATATAATAAATTATTATAACCGGAAATGATATCAGATCTGAGTGATGTTGCGTGTGAATAATCAAATCAAAACCGCACACACACACACATCACAGCGCGCTGAGCACCATACGTTTACAAGAAAATACACAGATCTATTTTGAGAATGGCCCACTCATCTTCCTCCTCTACGCAGTCCAATAATATTGGTTTTGAGTCATACCCTTTCAAAAGAAAATGTTTGTTTATACAAAATCAAACAATCATTTAATGACTGATCATATATGTACAAGTGGAAGTACCTGTCTCTGTTTGGTGAACGATCGTAACTGGATCTTAACAAGAATGGATCCATTTTTTTTTTATTTCCGAATATATTTATTTAAAAAAAGTTATTTTGTAATTATATTCATATTATGTTTATTACCTATATTATTCTGAGCATTAGAGTATAAAACGACGAAATGATAACCTGCTAGTATATTTTTAGTTAACTATAAAAGACCAGTGAAGCACTTTATAGCTTTGGTAGGCAATCACCTCGAGATGGTGTCTTGGTAAAGGCACTGGTCCCCATCACCACACTTTATAGCTTTGGTAGGCAATCACCTCGAGATGGTGTCTTGATAAAGGCACTGGTCCCCATCACCACACTGGGTTGACGTCAGAAACGGCATCTTGCCTCAAATAGGGAAATGACTTCCAAAGAAAATCATTTAAATTTCCGGCTATGTAGTTAAAATGTTCGAAGCTTGTGTGGAAGGTCTGGTGAGATTGTTGAGTTTCTTGAGAGATTGACTTGAAAGAGGGATACATAAAGACCTGGGCAGAGATAGGTTAGTGAGGAAGTCAATTTTTAAAAGCCGTCCAACACATACCAGCATGTAAAACAGATGTTAAACCGATGATGATGAATATGATTTATTTAAAGAAATAAAATGCATTTCAAATAAATCGCTATTTACTTACCTGCACACAAGGGCAAAGTTCTTTTGTTTTCTTCATCAAGACTAAGATATTGTGGGATGACGTTGCCTCAGATGATAACTAGGAAGATCAGGTTACAACTGAAACACTACTTTCACACTAGGATTAAAGTCTAGTATCTGTTCTCTCTCAGGCAGCCATATTCCCAGGCATTATTACCTTCTTTGAAAGAAAATTATTAATTTCCTATAGAATAGATGAATGTTTAAAATATTTAACAATGGTAATTTTGAAAAAATATTTATAAACTGAGAAATTGCAAACACAAAGGGAAATCCAGCAACACATCGTCAAATGTGGTTACAAAAACAAATGTTAAAAATCTTGCGAATAGCTTTAAGATTTAAAAAATCCTTTAGTTTTATACGTTTCGAACATTATTATTTACTTTTATAGCTAGATTTGACGGTGTGTTGGCGAGTTTTCCTCTGTCTTTGACTTTTGTATTTAACGAATTGAAGTTTCTGATCGGCCATTTGCCATTTTTCTGATGGTGTTTTCTCTCGATTAGCCTTGGATGTGTCTTTTTGCCTTTCTGATGAAGGGGGAGTTGGTTATAACAGTTTGGGTAAACTGGGATTGCCTCCGACTCCTCCAGAAACATGTGTAAAAATTATTTTGTTCTGCAATTGTCATTAAATCATTAGATGATATAACCTTGAATTTAATACTTTCTTAAAACATCTGACAACAGTTAGTCACGGTTGGTCGTGGCTTTGAATCCGGATTTCAAATCTCAGGGTTGATGCGCTCATTATATCTAGTTACGTGAATGAGTTGTTTCACAACAAAACAGTTGTCTGTGGATACCTATTTTATACATCTCTCTATATAAAGTAATGTATGTGTGGGTGGGTGTGCGCATATATATATATAGAAGGAGAGGGAGAGTAATCTCCTAAACTAATGAACAGATCATTATGAATTTTGGAATATATATTCTAGACAACACTGAGTAGCATCTATTCTGGTGTTGCTTCTCGCCCATCTTCCTCGGATCAGTCGAAATATGCAGCTGATCTAGAAGTTGACCTGTGTTCAGTTGTGGATTGGGGTACGAAATTTCTTGTTTCGTTTAATCCTGTTAAGACTCAGCTTGCGTCTTTCGATCGTAGTTGTGTCCCTTTTCTTCCTGAGATTCTCATGGATGGCTCTGCTTTTGGAGAGAAAGCGACTCTGAAACTTCTTGGTCTTTCTTTCTCATCAAATCTTTCGTGGAGTTCATACATTAGATCCATTGCTCTTTCTGCTTCTCATAAAGTCGGTTCTCTCTATCGCTCCAAACACTTTATCACACCTGAGGCTATTCTCTATCTCTACAAATCTACTATCAGACCATGTATAGAATACTGTTGTTATTTTTGAGCTGGTGAATCTGTAAATTTATTTGTAATTTGATTGGCCCCCACCCTTTCTTCTTCTGTACCCTCTCTCTCACAGACTAGATGTTGCTAGTCGCAGTCTTTTCTATGACTACTATTATGGCATGTGTTCTTCAGAATTATGTGATCTATTTCCTGCTTCTTTTGTTCCAGCTCGTTTGACTCATTGGTCTAGTGGTCTCCATCAATTCACTGTTTTGATACCTCATTGTAATACAGCTTCCTATTCCAGTAGCTTCTTTCCAAGAACTGCAGGCTTGTGGAACTCTCTTGCTGACTGTTTTCCTCCTACCTTGGTCTTTTCAAGACTAAGGCCAATAGGCATCTCCTGTCTTTTTGATAATCATCTTTCGTTCTTGTTAGCTTCTTACATCAAGTGGCTTCATGCCTTGTCTGGAGCGTTTTCCATTAATTTTTTTTTTTTTTTAAATGTGCTATGTCTTTATTTTCAAATTTTCTTTAAACTTAGTAATTTAAATCTGTTATATTATGTTGTATTTTTCATGTCCTGCCAACAAGGGTTGTAGAATATGCTGACTGCACCTCAGCAGAGGGGTAAGACTCCCCCAACGGGGCCATCTGTTGACCATGATGTCTAAAGACGTGATCCTGATGGCTGAGCAATCTGTTTCCTGGTTGCTTAAGTGGTTGCATAATTTGCAACACTCTACTTCGTCCCTTAGTCAAGAAGGGACGTTGGAGAGGCCCGATCTGACCAAGCGACTAGTCACGACGTGCCCTAGAAAAAAAAAGCAAAGCTAATCCTGATTGTACTATTAAACCTGATCTTTCTTCCATCAGACACCCATCCCGCTGTAACTTGTAGATACTAGAAGGCGGTGGCTGAAGGTCAATCGTACCAAGCAAACAAAAGGCTTTATGTTACTAAATATTAGTTTTGGGGTTTTAATTTTGAAACTAGCAGCGACTTAACTGTACTTGGTGCGAGCATATTGGTTGTGTATCCCCGTCTCAACCAAGGCGATTGGAATTCGTCGTTGGTATATTCCTAACAGAAGTTGGACTCTGGTGGATGGCAGAGCACAGAATCGGTGAATGATTCTACCTTTTTTTATGGAAAAACAAATTTTTAAAAATAAAAAGGGGCAGGTGAAGCGCTCTTTAGCCTTCGTAGGCATCATCTAGAGATGGTGTCTCAATAAAAGCACTGGTCCCCATCACCACACTAGGAAGGTCATCCGGCCTATAAAAATTTCGCCTCAAATAAGGAAATGACTTCCAAAGAAAATCTGTTGTACGACATGCAGTTTAAATGATGGAAGGTCTCGTGATATAAGGTTTCTTGAGAGAAGATGTATTCACTCGTGTTGTGTCTGAATTCTGTCTATGATGTTTCGTCCACTGCTGAACATTGGTGCAACATGTTTGATAGCACCACATTTTAGTTGACGGCCTTTCCATCTCTACAATATTGCTTGCAAGACCGCTGTCCATTCTGAGTTTGTTAATTCGTGCTTTTTACAAATTTGTTTCCCTTCCACAATATTTTTCAATTCATTTTCTATATTTTGTCTTAGTGAGTGGTCCGAAAAGAAATCCGTAAACATCCTCTAATAGGAACAGTCTGAACATAAACAGTGAATATTCAAGATACATTTGTATTACATGCACAAAACGAGAAATGTAGTAACGAGTGGGACCACACATGCGTTCCTTGTTTAATCTAAACGCCGGCAAAGTGGAAAAGAATTACTGATAATTAACTGATGCTTAAGTGGAAATGACATCAGCCCTAGTTAGATGGGAACGGTGGAGGTCTTGGATTGCCAAAAGTGTTCAAGTTGGTAAAGGATAGGCATCCAGCCGTAAAATTGCCTTAAATACAATGTCTAGTCGAAATACAGCAGGAAAAAAGAAAGGCAGTGCCAGTAGCACTAATGCTGCTGGTAATGTCTTGGGCTTCGTTGATCCCAGGATGCGTGGATCTTCAGGGCCTATGGATTCCATCAAGCCTTGCCAAAGACAGGAGTGGAGAGGAAGACTTAGATTTCGAGACTAGACAATCAGGCCCCACCCTCATCAGAGGATTAATTGTGGCCTGATTCAACAAATAAACCGGTTGATGATGATGATGATAACAACAGACAAAAGACAGAAAGTTAATAAAAAACGGACATGTTTGTTAAAGTATACATCATGCGCATGATAGCAAAGTGGCCGATGTCTACGCAGCACAAATAATCAGGCGGTAAACATGACTTATTTACTCGTACCTGGTCAAAACAGTTTGAGTGTGTACGTGATTCGATGCAGGTTCTTATGCGAGGGGAGGGGTGCGAAAAAAAAGGCTGACGGTGCATGTATGTAGCATGACCAACAGTCTGCGAGCGATACACACATCCACATTACCAATGGCCTAATAAAAACAAAATTAGGACAACCATATGTCATGCAGTCGAAAATGTTGTTTCTTTTCTCAGCCTAAGCCATATCTCCCATTACCAGGGGGTAATTCTGACATTGACAGGCAGGGCTGTGGAGTCTTTAAAAAGGTTTTGACTCTTTGGCACCTCTCACTTTGTCTGACCGCTCTTCATGTAATTAAATAATTATGATCTACCAATCTCATAAAGCCTTACTTGAATATGCCTATATATATATATATAAGAGAGAGAGAAAGAGAGAGGATGAAGGTAATCCGACGTAATGGGAAATGAAAAAGGAAAAACCAAAAAGGATGTATTTTTTATGTATTCATCAACGTTTTCGTGCGCAGACCCGAGGTCCTAGCTTCACTGACTTCACTAAGCCCGGACCTCGGGTCTGCGCACTCAGTAATGGCTACTACTTTTTCTCATCAATCCATCATGTCAACCCAATATTTTCACGTACTTGCATGACATTTTTCTTAAAATTATCATCCTGAGGAAGTCTTACAAATAAAGACGAAACGTTGATGAATATATAAAAAAATCATCCTTTTTGGTTTTTCCTTTTTCATTTCCCATATATATATATATTTCATGTATCCACATAAAATGTTATAAGGAGATATAATTTTTTATGTATCAATTTTCAGTATTTACTTCAACAGTGATCAATACGTGAGTAGAACTAGGTAGTAAGCTATGAAAATATATTTATGGCAATTAAGCTACACAAAGGCTCCCACGTTTCATCCCCGGGGAGAATCGTGAGGCTAAAATGCATGGAGTTAGTTTTGCCGAGTGTTTTTATATACACAACTAGTTAGTTAACCAATCAGATTCTTTGTTGTTCTCTTAGCCAATCGTTGGGCTTCTCACAAACAAAGGTCCGGTTGATTTTACTTATTATTTCCTATTTTATTCTGTTTTCTATATCATGATTCATCCTGGTTTCTTTGTTGTTGTCTGAGCCAATCGTCGGGCTTCTCATAAGCAAAGGTTCAGTTGATTTTACTTCTTATTCTATTATTCTGTTTTCTATAGAGTGGCCTATCCCTGTTTTTTTGTTGGGTCAATATAATGGGTGACCTTATTTTAACACGTGGCTCCTTGTATTTTTATTTTAGGTTTTAGTTTAGTTTTTTAAAAATTTATTTGTTTATTTCAGGTAAATTTTATTTTGTGCAGGCAGCTGTTTATATATATATATATATATATATATGAGCACTGAAGATAGCCACCCAAAGAAATAAATGCATAGGATACAGGACCATTTTATAAATATCTTGGTAGTAGGCCGAAACAATTGTATGCTAGTAATAAAAAACAGATTTTTGTGAAATTCTGTCAATCTGTTCTTGCTTACATTTGCTGTGGTTTAAATAAAAATATTTTCATACCGTAGCTCTATCCTCACACTATTGAGCTATTACAATTGGTTTAGGTTATAAAATTAATATTTTAAAGATAAAAACTTTAAATATAACTACATCTAACCAACACTGGTTTCTATCGAAGAATAAATAAACTACGACCGCATAATGTGTAAATTCAACTGGTGTCAGACTGTGTACTTTTACTGACTCTGACTCGCGTGATCTTTAATTGCTTCCGACTCCATGACTTCTTTCTTATGGGACGGATGAGCCATTAAAAAATGTGCAGGAAATGGCTGACTTGCTTAAAGTTTAGACACTGACATAAGGTTTCAATTTAAAAAGAAACACGTTTGCAAAAAAAATGAATTCTGGATTCCTTTGTTGCAGCACTGACTGAATCGTACAACCATTTTGGATCGACGAAACGAGTGAAACGATCATGCACGTGTGCAGTGGCCGCACACGTGCATGTTCATAGCCTTCCTTTTCCCTTATAACAATTCTCTCTGAAAATGATCATTTTCCTGTGAAGGCTAACACTTCAAACGATTACTTAAGGGGGTAAGGGAGTTAGATGACTTTTGTTTTATCAAAGAATGACTTCCTGTCTCCTTACACCCACTCACATGCACACTTGTTATCTTTCTCTTACTTTGGCTATCTTAGTTAAAACTGATTGAAGTTGTTTAGAAAAAAGTTGTTTTTGCGCTATCCTCTTCACACACACATACACGGGGTGATGTGGGGGTTAGGGGTTAATTCATCTTCATTTTAGCTTCTTTTTTTTCCATTGGTTTCTTACATCTCTGGTATCCTTGGTCTGCATATCTTCTGTTTGATCCTTTCGAGTTGCTTAATGAGTGTTCTAATTTCGGCTGAAACTGGCTGATGAACTTGCCGTAGTGGTTGCAGACCCTTGTACTTTTGGTTCACATTAAGCAGATTTAATTCTAATATTTATGTTCTATAATCTATGTACTTTGCAGAAATTAGGATCCCAGGCAAGACCGGATAGCCCTGCTAGTTGCGAATAAATAAGAATCTTGTCCTTTGTTTTTCACATGTAAATGAGAAATTTATTTCTTATTTTTTAATGTTTTTTTATATTTCTTTTATATTCTTTATATATATTTATATATATTTTTTTATATATTTCTTTTATATTCTTTATATATATTTATATATATATTTTTATATTTCTTTTATATTCTTTATATATATTTATATATATATATATTTCTTTTATATTCTTTATATATATATATATGTATATTTTATATATTTCTTTATATATATTTATATATATATATTTTTTAATATTTTCTTTATATATATTTATATATATATATTAAATTTCTTTTATATTCTTTATATATATTTATATATTTCTTTTATATTCTTTATATATATTTATATATTTCTTTTATATTCTTTATATATATATATATATTTTTTTATATTTCTTTTATATTCTTTATATATATATATATATTTTTTTATATTTCTTTTATATTTTTTATATATATTTATATATTTTTTTATATTTCTTTTATATTCTTTATATATAATTATGTATATATATTTATTTTTATATATTTCAGCTTCCTAATTGCCAAGAATGCTTGCCACTGCCTTAACAAGCATCAGTTCTGTCGTTCATGCGTAACCGTTTGGGCTGGAAGCGGTGACTCTGAAAACCATAATCAATGCCCGGTGTGCCGTGCGAAGGGCTATTACATGCCGAGCGGAAAGGTGGCAGACTCTCTCAACTCAAAGACCGTGCGTTGTGTCCTCCGCTCATGCGTGTGGACAGGTCAACTACGAGACATGCAGTACCACAGGCACATCCTAAGTAAGAAGATCGCTGAAGAGGGCCAGCCCCAGATCCATCAAAAGAATTCTGAGAGCAGCGATGACTGCAGCGAAAGTGACAGTGATCGTGACAGCCGGACCCCTTCACCTTCATCCTCACCTGTCCTACCCAGGATACTCCCCAACTCTGGCATGGCTTTGCCGACCTCTTCCCTCTGTTCCTCCCAGCAAGAACGAGAAGAAACAACAACAAACACCTCACCCTCCCACACCACCTTCTTACAAATGCTTCGTTCAGCATCATCGGCATCCTCTTCTGTCGATGTGGCCCCTAGGAGGAACTCTCCGACTACCAGATCTGTTGTTCGTACTACAGCCGTCACCGCGACTAACGCCGTTGTGCCTGCTTCTGCTGAGGTAGTTAGGTGTTGCACCCCTCGGTCCCAATCATCCACCCCAACTATCAGAATTCCTCCTCGGGTTTCACCGGTGGCCACAACCACTCCAAATAACACCACCGCTATTACTGCTGGGTTTCCTGTCCGACACGTTGTCTTGCCAAGTATCCAGAGTACAAGCCCCGAGAACAATGCTACCAGTTTGGCTCCTGGGCAGCCGGTGGCGGACCACTGCTGTACCACGGATCGTCGAACAGGGCCAAAAGAGTACGAGCGCCTGCGAGCTCGCATGCGGGAGACAAGTGTACGCATTGAGCAAATGAAGCGCACTCGTCGCGAGTTGGCTCGCTTCCAGGAACTCCACAGGCTCCAGCATTTGGCGGAAGTGCGTGAGCTGGGACGTCAGCTTAACGACGTCACCTTTCAGATCCGACATATTCTCAATCAGATGAGTGCCGCTGATGACCAGAATACCAGGCCGACTACTACTACTACTACTACCAACAATAATAACCGCCATCATCACTACCAGCAACAATAATTGAACAATCCCCTCACACGCGAATACTTTATTTTCTTTTTAACCATTCTGACAAAAATCAATCAATATAAGTTTTGATTTTGTTATATTTTTTAACAAAATCGCTTAGTTTTTAGCTTCTGGGTATCGTTAATCTTGATTTTAGCATTTCGTTGGAAAAAATTTTTTTTTTTTTTTAATGTCCCCCCAATTTATTTTTCAACAAATATATATATATATATATATATATGAATAAAAAAAATCAAAAAAATCTTGTTTTTCTTATAACTATTTGAAAATTTCGAAAAAGTTTTTAATCTACATGAACAACCAAGTTGTTCTAGAACTGAAAAATGCTGGAGTCATTTTTTTCGTACTTTTTGTTATTGTTGTATATCAATACATTGGACAAAGAACTTTCTGTAAAAAAAAAATGCCAAAAAATTGAAGATTTTTTTTTGTATGATGTTTGACAGTGGTTTTTGATTTTAGTAGTCAAAATGGTTTACAAATAAATGAAGATGGATTTATTTTTGCCTCAACTGATTTGTAGTTTTTTGGTTTGGTTGAAAACATTAAATGGATAGAATTTGTCTTAACAAAACGTGTGTCGAATTTTTCAGGCAACCATATAAAAATTACCCATAATTCAATGGGGTTTATGCATAAAAATGTCTTTCATGCTCATTGGAAAATTGCACCAGGAATAAGTACATTTTGTTCCAAAAATATTCTATCCACAATGTTTCAGTTTTTAACCAAAAATCCATCCCAACTCATGAGTTAAAGCAAAAGTTGAATTAACGGACAATTTTTATTTGGAAATTTACTTATAAGGCATTTTGACCGTAAAACCAAAGACGACTCATAATTTATTTGTTTTTTTATTTATTTTATACTGTCTTATTTTATTTATTTCTTACTGTTTTTTTGTTGTTGCCACAAAACAACTGAAACATTATGATTTTTCAAAAAAAAATTTATTTTAACTAATTTAAGAAAGGATTGTTTTTTTGCTTTTGTTTTTTTGCTTTTGTTTTTTTATATAATTTGTTTCGTTTTATTCTAGTCACCAAAATCTCATTTTACACAAATCAAGGAATTAAAAAAAAAAAAAAGAATTTCATAAAATTCTGCAGTTAATGAAAGTTTATTCTTCCATTCAAAAAAAAATGTTTGTAATAATTATTTTATCTTGTGAAAAAAATTTTTTTTTTTCAATAGTTGATTTTTTTTAACAATTTTATGTGTATTTTTTTAATTTGAATTTTGTTTTTTTTTTCAATTATCAAAAAATATCTTTCGTTTTTTTAATATTTATTTGTTGAAATTTTTTTTTTTAACCCATTTCCCACATTATGCCTTTCCTTTTTAAAAAGAAAAGAAAAAGAGCCAATATTTCCCAAAACTGCCTTGTTGACAATTCTTTTGATGGAAGTTTTTTTTTTTATTGTGTTTATGTAGCAAAAATTGGAAGAAATCGTGTTTGACACAATTTGTTCGATGGAAACTTTGGCAAAAGTGCATTATAGTTAACAATGAAAAAAGGGGTGAAAAAAAAACAATATTCAATGAATAACCGTTACCAATTGCAAGAAAAGTTACTTTTCTACCTACCTGAATAATTTTTGTGTTTAAAAGCGTTTTTTAATTTCAGTTTAAGATTTTGTTCAAATTGTCTTTCGTTCGAGTCATAATCCAAAATGGCTGCTGCCACTTTCCAGAAATCACCAAAGTCTGATTATTTTTTCGTTTTTCTCCTTTTCTCCTTTCAATTAGGCAGAAAAGTAACTTTTATTGCATTTGAAACAATTATTGTTTTATATTTTTGTTTGTTTATTCACCAAAAAAGATGAAGATCCCATCAAACTTTGGTGACTTCAGCCAAAGCTGGTACGATGCTATGATGGAATGTAACTTCAACAATAGACGATTTGAACAAAATTTTATATTGAAATCAATCAACTTTAAAACATTTTCAGAAGAAAAAAAATTATGCACACACTTTTCTTGCGTTTGGTAACAGTTATTTGTTCAATATTTTTTATTTCACCCTTTTTTTCCGAAACTTTATCTGTAAATTTACACAATGAAATGCGTTAAACACACTTTTCTGCTTTATGAGATTTTAAAAAGAAAATTTTTCAATTTGTCAAATATTCAATTTTTTATTCTTTTACATGATACGGGCCCGTGTGAACATTAATATTTCTTCACAAGCACAAATGGAACGATGATACTTGACTTTTAAACTTTAATTAAAGCAAAAAATGGCTTTCTATTCGCCAGTGTAAGGTCTTTAAAATTGCTTTCAAATTCCGCAGGACATGATGTAAACGGACGTTGGACATTTTTTTTTTTGTCTAAAAATGATTTTAAAATGGCTGATATTGTGTGTATATTATAAAAAAATTTTGGCTCTTTTTTAAATTCGATTTTGAAACCTTTAAATCAAATAGTAATCTCTACTGGAATTAAAGTTTAAATTCACAAGTCAAGTATTAAGATTTATTTGTGTTCCTAGACCAAAGGAAAACATGACATTTTGAACACATCCTTGTTTTATAAAAGAACTCAATTATTTGTATAAACATTTTTCCTTTTCAAAATGCAAAAAAAAAGCTAAATAAATTTTAAATTTAAAAAAAAATTGATAAATTTAAAAAAAAAAAATTGATAAATAAATTTTAAACTAAAAAAAATTATTTTTTTAATAAACTCTAAATAACCCCAAATTCCTTATTCTAAAGTTATTTTATTCTGTTTTATGGCATATCAACCCTTTTTTCTTAATTAAATAATCTCAAAATGGTTGGTAAGCCATACAAGAGAGCGAGCGAACCAAACTTCACATAGTGTTTGAATTTGGAATCCTCCAAAGAATCCCTGTGAATGTTTAGTTTTTCCCCCAAAAAAATAAAAGCAGATTTTGAATTCAGGGGAGGGGGGGGGTAGCCATTTTTGTTTTAAGTTCTTCTTTCTCAAAACAAAACAATATTTATTTTTTATTATGTTTTAAATATTTTAATTCCATTTTTATATAATGTTTTAAATGAAAAAATAGTTATGTCGGTTTAATTAATTAGTTAGTAGTCGCTAGAGGGATATGCACGGACTTTTGACTAAAATATTTAAAACTAACAGTCTTTGTCTGCTCGCTCTCGCTTCACAGTTAAATCCCTATTCGTTACTTGAAATCATTGAAACGAAACTCATTGATAAGAAAAAGACAAAACTCTCTCTCTCTCTCTCTTTCTTTCTCTCTGTCTCTCTCTCTCTTTCTCCCTCTCTCCCTTTGCTCTGTTTTAATGATAATAAGGGATTTGTGTCTATATTAAAAGTAAAAAGAAATTCTTTCCTTTCTTTTTTATTATTATCAGATATTATTGAGATTAAGCCTGCTATGCTCATAAAACTTAAATTTGCCAAGGTAAATATTGAAGCGAATCAGACACATGTACATTCACTTGTATAGATTAGGAAAGAAACAAAATTTTGAATAACTTTTGTACAAATGATGTCATTGAAAGAAATGATTGACAGATATGAAATTAAAAGGGTGTTTATATGAATTAAAAAACAATTTCTTTTGTAAAAAAAAAAAGTTTACTTACATTGCACATCATACGTGAAGTTGTCTCATAATTTTCTTAATATAGAAATGATAGATTTTTCTGTCATGAACAATTTGTGTGTCCGATTATCAGACGACCTTCACAGATGAATTTAATTAACGAGGATTACTGTCTTCCAGTTTAATTTGTCTCATTGAAATTGGCTAAGCCGAGAGGTATGAATCCTGTCCCCCTCTCTGTCTATTTGTGTTTATTAAATGATTTACAATGACTAAATTCCAATAAGTATTGTTTCCGCATTAAATATCCCCAAAAGGGTTGATCTGCTATAAAACACGCAAATAGCGACAAACCTCTCTCGTTCTCGAACTCCAGCCTGGCTCATTTAGTCTCCCTTCTTTTTTTCGTATAAAACAAGAAGGGAAATCCAAGTAAAGGCCCCGTTTCTGGCTGGGTCATTTTTTTCGATCCCCCACCCATCCTAATGAAGCCAGGCTGCTCCCGTGAAGCTAAGATCAACAAAACCGATGCCAAGTGATGTCTTTCTGATGACCACGAGACTTTTCTGCTTTCGTCAATTTTCGGAAAAAAAAAAAAAAATTACTTTGTTTTTTAAAATAAATATCAAGATTTGTATAAACGTGTTCACAGAAAGGCAGACACAGTTTGGAATTTTCTGGTTTAAAAATAAAAATCTGATTTTTTTAAAGATGATCTTACTCGTGAAATTTTCTTTTTTCCAATAGTGGACATATTATTTTTGACGATTAGTATATATATATATATGTATATATATATTATATATATTTATATATATATTTATTTATATAACTATTTCATGTATCCACATAAAATTTTATAAGGAGATATAATTTTTTCTGTACTTCAACAGTGCTCGATACGTAATGGGGATGAAAGGCGGGAGCCTCATCATACTGACTGTTTATAAGTTCAGGGAAATAATTGTAACGGCCATTTTTTTTTTTCTTTTTCATATTACATGTTTATTTTATCCTTTTAGCTCAATTTAAATGTTGAGTACTCTATATTAATCAGGGTTGCAGAGTCCGAAGTTTTGGAAGGAATTTGACTGATTTTTCAATCCTACTCCCTACGAGTCAGTTGAAAATTTCGGAATCCTAGACCTTATACCTTCCAACTCCGCTACCCTGATAGAAAATGTATGCGCACACACACCCACCCACACACACACACACATATATATTAGTAGTTAGCGTTAGCAACCTTTTTTTTTCTATAAAAATTGAAGTTCTCAATATCTTCTTTTTTTTTTTTTTTTTTTTTTTTTTTAAATAGAGCAGTAATAATAAGTCCACTAGGATCTTGCATACCGATTATCTGTCAGTACATTTGTTCAGGTGGACAAGACATCTGTAGAAATGTATTGGCACAGAATCAGTCAACAAGATCACATTGAAGAAGCATTTCAAGATCTTATCCCCCCCCCCCCCGTGTCTTCCTCTTCTCTCTCTGTTATTTTATTGTTCCTTCTGGAAGGATCTTTTTTCTTCTTTTTTTTTTGTCTCCATCCCCACAAAACAAAAATACTCATATACAAAATGTTTCATTAAAAAAGGGAGAGAAAAGTCTCTGCATTTATTTAGCCTAAAACTGGAAAAAAAATTTAACTGAAATAGTCTTTCTCTGCTTATCCTGGCATTGTTTTCAGTTAACTTGGATATATTCTTGCCACTGGACTCGAGCAATGCCGAAGAAGTGTGGTTGAGATTGTGCAACACTTGCTTCACAGGATATAATGTTTTAGGGCAAGATTTTAATATTTGAAAGTTGTACGTTTGTGTTTTCAGATCTTGTTGCATGATATGGTTTTTGTATTATATATAAATAAAATTGATTTTTTTTTTTTTTTTTTTTTTTTTTTTGTGTTTAAATTAGTGAAAAAGAAGAAGCCACAGAAGTGAAGTCCCTGTTTCTAGTGACAGTAATTAAAAAAAAAAATTAAATTGTAATGATTATTAATAAAATTTTTTTTTTTTTACAAAGATAATACAATTGTTTGTTTTTATTTTTTTATTTTTTTTAAATAAAAAATTTCTGGAGACTTTGATGGTTTGGCCATGTTAAAAGAATGGATGGGAGTTTTGGGGTCAATCGATGTAGACTAGTTAAGGGGGCAGGCCCAGTTCACAGGAGAAGGTCAAGGAAAACATGGGAGAAAGTGATAAAAATGGACTTGAAAAGGGGGATAAATAAAAATCTGGCTAGAGATAGGTTAGTTTGGAAGTCAATTTCGTAAAACCGTCCAACACATGTCAGCATAAACCAAATATAATGATGATGAGTTTAAAACAAGTAACAATGTTTCATTTTGAGACATTACAATGATACTTGTTTTTTCTAGTGAACAACAAGCCTGCAATGAAGATAAACATATCTTCCAATCGAACGCAATCTCTTAGCTTAGGGCTTAAGGGCCCGTCTGTCTCTGAGTAAACACAAAAATCCGAACTGGCCTTTCTCTTCTGGAATCTGTATAGATAT
Organism: Sepiola atlantica; assembly: GCA_963556195.1. NCBI lineage: Eukaryota > Metazoa > Mollusca > Cephalopoda > Sepiida > Sepiolidae > Sepiola > Sepiola atlantica. The sequence goes on along the minus strand of OY744522.1, from coordinate 18,658,072 downwards.
CACCTGGACTATACCTGATATCAGCTGGACTATACCTGATATCACCTGGACTATACCTGATATCAGCTGAACTATACCTGATATCAGCTGGACTATACCTGATATCACCTGGACTATACCTGATATCAGCTGAACTATACCTGATATCAGCTGTTCATCTATGGACATAACTGACCCCAAAGGTCACCATCTGGTATTAACATTAATTTTGGAAAATATTAAGTGAGTCATAATCACAGCCTAGAACCTCGTATCTGACGGAACATTAGTTTTTCAAGAACTTTAAGTGGTTTGATTTCTAAACATGACCCCACTCCCATTTAAAGATCCAATGACTTTTACAAGTAGAAAAATGAAATTTTGGGTGGTCAAATCATTTCCTGGTTTCTTTTCTGAGATAAATATTTCTCCCATTGCAGGCCTGCTGTCCATAGCCTGCATCTATGCACCCCACTAAACATGCCGTGTTACGCATGTTTACAGATTGACATGTTTTCAAAACGAGATTTGATGCATAAAGACTCAATATTAATCCACCGGTGCGATTATTTGTTTAAATTTTTTGATTATTTGTTTAAATTTTTTGATTATTTGTTTAAATTTTTTGATTATTTGTTTAAATTTTTTGATTATTTGTTTAAATTTTTTGATTGTGTTTCCTGCAAATTCAAGTACTCAACTACTTTTAAAATGTAGAACCATGCCACCTCTCTCGATGATGGCCAACCCGTGTGTGCCGTTGTTTTCTGTTCGTCTTCATCTCCGTTCTCGTTCGTGTCGTGTCATTGTCTTGGCGATCGTTGAGGACACAAGCACTGAAAGTTGAGAAAAACAACAGAAACTCACAAGAAAGACCACAAACTCCGATCCATTGCTTATAAGCTTGTCATGCTTTGAGCGTGTGTGATACCACCGCGTAAAATAAAGAGACCCCAAACGCTAGCGTCCATGTCTCAGTTAAGATAATTCATTTGTCGAGGCATCACCGTTGCTTGGTTAAAGTCAGCTCATCTCGGGTCTGCACAAATCTGCTCTGATCTGATCGTCTCCTCTCCGAGCTGCACAACTAATGTAAACTCGTCAACTGCCATAAACTGCCGTAAACTCCCCAATATATTAAGTTCTGACCGGAAATCCTAAGTCCGGACTTTTGTCTTAGTTTCTATTGTTCAGAGGGGTGGTGACTGACTACTTCCACACTCTCCTTATCAGCCACACCCATCTGACTATTCATCCTATTTCTGATTGCCTTTGTGTGCATTGGTGGGTCATTTCCTATCATTGTCCGATGTCTCGGCTCTGGGCGAGGAAGAGAGGTGTTCATAGTATCACAAAAATACAAAACGATATTTCGATTTATTTACTAAAAAAAAATTGTTATTCGTATAAGAAATAATTACTAGTGGGAAACAGAAAAAAGGTTTATTGAATTTCATCTCATCTGTCCAAAGATTTAGATAACCGTTGGGGCGCCAAAGATGACCTGACCACCAGTTTTCTCCAACTCTTCTGATCTTCTGCCTTCCTGAGTGTATTACTCAGTACCATCCATGGATGTTGTCCTCCAACCTCTTTCTTTGCCTGCCCGTTCTTCCAGGATTGTATTTGCGAGACCTGATAATTTTGTAACATCGCTGTACCACCTCATTCTTCAGTGGTCAGTAGATCTTCATGTGGCCTGGCTGATAGTCTGAGTCAGTTCTTTCACTTCCTCATTTGTAATGTTGTCTTTCGGAAGCATCTCATTTCTGTTACCTGTATCCTTCTCTGTAGGGTCCACGGCTCACACACGTACAGAAAAATGGATCCATCTTGGATCCATCATTTGTCACAACTGACCCAAGGTACCTGATGCTGATGACGTCTTCCAGCTTCTCGCTTCTGACGTTGATGTCTTTGTTGATGCCATTCGTGTTGTTAGTCATCATTTTGGTCTTTTCGAACTGGATCCGGTTTGTTCAGATAATGAATACTGTGGCGGAATTGATGATCTTGAGCCAGAATCGAGCGGTGGAGGTGGCCCGGACTTAGTTCTTCCCCGCAGTAAGAGGGTCCGCCTTTGCCTGGCTTGCAGATGGAAAGGGAAATAAGTTTTGGCTTACTAGTTTTCTAGTGAGGATTGAACTCACATCCTCGAAGTAACAAATCTACTGGTTGCTGCACAATAATAATAGATTTAATTATCATGACAAATAGTGAGCCAGTGGATTATGTTTTTTCTGATTGGTTAAGCGGAATTTACTGAGGGAAAATCTGCTAATAAAAAGACAAGAAAATGAGAAGAAAAGAAACGAGAAACGTGAGTGTCGAGTGAGATTTTGTGGTGAGCCGAATCGTTTTCGTTCATTGGAGCTTGAAGTTACACAGAGGGTTTTTTGTGCTTCTACAGGAATTGAACCGAACTGAGTTTTTTTGTTTGTTTGTTAAACTTCTGAATTCGTTACTACTTATAAATACTTAATAGTTTTATAGCAGTGTTAGGTACATCTGACCAGGCTTGTATTGAAATAGAAGTTAAAGGCCGATTTTGATTATATAAATAAAAAAACAGAAACTGGTTTAAAATTTCAGAAATTTTAGTGTCAGAAAAAGGAGAAAATATCGATTGGAATTAGTGTTCTTTGATGGTTACTGAAATGGAAAAAGAATTTTGATGGTTACTGAAATGGGGGAAGAACCAAATAGAAAGATAAAATCTATGGTATGAAATTATCTTGGTACAGTAATTGACTATCTCGTAAAATAAGATGAAGTTTGGAAAATGTTGGAATTATATGAATTATGGAAAATTATCAAAACTCTGAGTAAACAGTGAATATGACATATTGGAAGCAATTGAAAACTTGAGAATAGGATGGTTAAGTATATTAAATACAATTGTAAACCATTATTCAAATATGTCAAATGAAAAACTAAAATTCGCAATCACGTTTGTACAGAAAAAAAAATGATAAAACCAGTGAATTTAGGAGAGTAGAAAGTGACTAACTTGGGTTTACTTTCGCAGCCTCGTAACTCTCGCTTCCCTTATTTTGTCGTTTAGTCCTGACATTCCATGAGAGATTTTTCTGACAAAGGGGATAGAATTGCTGTTTCTGGGTCAAAATCTATCTATTTAACACTTATGGTTGGCTAGTTTTTGACGTTGAAATAGTATTTTTTTTTAGCTCCTTACATCAAGTGGCTTTTTGCTTTGTCTGGAGCGATTTCCCTAAAAAAAAAAATTGACAGATGGGCCAGTTGAAAGAGCAAATGCTTTTCAATCTGATTAGCCTTTGGAAGAGTTTGGTCCACTGTAGGAGAGTTATGGTCAGAAAACAGCCCAAAATATGGATGAACTAAAAATAGGAGCTAAAATCCTAACACTATTATTATCCTATTAAAAATAGGAGCTAAAATCCTAACACTTTTATTATCAAATTAAAAATAGGAGCTAAAATCCTAACATTTTTATTATCCAATTAAAAATAGGAGCTAAAATCCTAACACTTTTATTATCCAATTAAAAATAGGAGCTAAAATCCTAACATTATTATTATCCTATTAAAAATAGGAGCTAAAATCCTAACATTATTATTATCCTATTAAAAATAGGAGCTAAAATCCTAACACTTTTATTATCCAATTAAAAATAGGAGCTAAAATCCTAACACTTTTATTATCCAATTAAAAATAGGAGCTAAAATCCTAACATTATTATTATCCAATTAAAAATAGGAGCTAAAATCCTAACATTTTTATTATCCAATTAAAAATAGGAGCTAAAATCCTAACATTATTATTATCCAATTAAAAATAGGAGCTAAAATCCTAACACTTTTATTATCCAATTAAAAATAGGAGCTAAAATCCTAACATTATTATTATCCAATTAAAAATAGGAGCTAAAATCCTAACATTATTATTATCCTATTAAAAATAGGAGCTAAAATCCTAACATTATTATTATCCAATTAAAAATAGGAGCTAAAATCCTAACACTATTATTATCCAATTAAAAATAAGAGCTAAAATCCTAACATTATTATTATCCAATTAAAAATAGGAGCTAAAATCCTAACATTTTTATTATCCAATTAAAAATAGGAGCTAAAATCCTAACACTTTTATTATCCAATTAAAAATAGGAGCTAAAATCCTAACATTATTATTATCCAATTAAAAATAGGAGCTAAAATCCTAACATTTTTCTTATCCAATTACAAATAGGAGCTAAAATCCTAACATTATTATTATCCAATTAAAAATATCAGTTAAAATCCTAACATTTTTATTATCCAATTAAAAATAGGAGCTAAAATCCTAACATTTTTCTTATCCAATTAAAAATATCAGCTAAAATCCTAACATTATTATCATCCAATTAAAAATATCAGCTAAAATCCTAACATTTTTATTATCCAATTAAAAATAAGAGCTAAAATCCTTACACTTTTATTATCCAATTAAAAATAGGAGCTAAAATCCTAACATTATTTTTATTATCCAATTAAAAATATCAGCTAAAATCCTAACATTATTATTATCCAATTAAAAATAGGAGCTAAAATCCTAACATTTTTATTATCCAATTAAAAATAAGAGCTAAAATCCTTACACTTTTATTATCCAATTAAAAATATCAGCTAAAATCCTAACATTATTATTATCCAATTAAATATAGGAGCTAAAATCCTAACACTATTATCATCCAATTAAAAATAGGAGCTAAAATCCTAACACTATTATTATCCAATTAAAATCCTAACACTATTATTATTATTATCCAATTAAAATCCTAACACTATTATTTTCCAATTAAAATCCTCACATCATTATTATCCAATTAAAATCCTAACGGTATTATTATCCAATTTAAATCCTAACATTATTATTATCCAATTAAAATCCTAACACTATCATTATCCAATTAAAATCCTAACACTATTATTATCCAATTAAAATCCTAACATTATTATTATCCAATTAGTGAACCCTGTGGAAATTCCACGGTTGCTTTTTTTCATCTTTTTGTATAAAAATAGATTTGTATGGATCAGCGTCGTACAACTTTTTGGACCGGTTTGATTTTGTGGTTGGCATTGCTTTTCATGATTCTTCTTTTGTTTTAAAATGGGGTACTCCATATTTCTGTACGCGGGTGAATTGTGGACACTAACTGCAGACCTGGAGAGAGGAACTTGCTGCTACACTGGATATTCAATTTTTTACAAATAGTCCAGTGAAGATATTTGCACATTCCGTTGTGTCGCATTGTATAATAGCCATCCCCCAGGAGAACCTTACAAGTGGATGTCAGGTGGCTCACACTCTCAACTTCTGTGTGGCAGAACCTGCACTTGTTATTGTTGCTGAGACCACTCATCTTCTTAAAAGCATTGGTCATCAAGCCTTGATCTTGGGCAGCCATTATCATTCTCTCCTGATCATAGTGGAGAGATCCTCTTTTCAACCAGTCTACAGAGCCTTCCTTATCTATATATTCCTGGGATAATTCACCTAGGAAATACTTAGCACGTTGTATATATATGTGTGTGTGTGTTTATATTGAAATGAAAAAAAGTGAAACAGATAATTATTTATATATTCATCAACGTTTCGTGTTTATTTCAAGACTTTCTCAAGATGATTGATTTGAAGTGAAGACGAAACGTTGATGAATATCTAAAACATTATCGTTTTTTTCTTTTTTCTTTTCCATCACGTGGGATTATTATTTCCATATATATTATCATTTATGTACATATATGTATATATATATATATATTTTTTTAAAAATTAATTAATTAATTTATATTTTTTTTTTTGCATGCATAAAAAGAAGACATGGACACGTGTTTCTGGCTATGAGCCGTCATCAGCATGACTACCCCACACATATATATATATAAACTTCTTTTGTAAGATGGTAGGAAAAATTCCAGCAGAGTGCTCAATTAATGGAAAAAAAAAAAATTAAGAGCGTAATATCTATTTATTATTCGGTACAGAAAATCAGTACAACATCAGTACCATTGGTTTCAAGCTCAGAAGGCGTTTACCGTCCGCCTATCTTCAGCTTTTGTTGTCATCTGGTAAAGAAAACGGGTAGCCTCGGATCAACTCCTGTTTGGATACGTTATTTGCTTTGAAGTGTTCAATTAGAGTCGTCTTAATCTTGTGTTAGGGTAAAAAGATATGTGAGATTTAAAAGTTTAATAAAGTCCGAAAAAAAGGGGGGGGGGGTAAAATATAACAATTAACTTCATTGAACTTTTTAATCTCACATATCTTCCCTAACACAAAATTTAGACGATTCTAATTTCAAAGCAAATAACGTATCCAAACGAGAATTGATACGAGACTACCCATTTTCTTTACACGGTGACGACAAAAGCTGAAGATAGCCGGAAGGTCAACGCCTTCTAAGCTTGAAACCAATGGTACTGATGTTTCTTTACCATAAAATAAATTTTATATATATATATATATATATATATATAATCAAGTTGTAAATCAATTTTAACAGATATCATGAACTTTCGAAAATCTTTATCAGTTCCCCGATACATCCCGTTTTTTTCTTCTTTTGAACCGATGAAGGTTGTCGAACAGTATTATCCTCGTCTCTCATGGTCTCTGTTTTTGGTACAGAGTCCCTCATCGTAGCGTTCTGGCCGGCATGGTCAGTCATATTTCCGACACTCTTTTTTGCAACACCATTACTGGTTTCAATGTGGCCGACTGTCATCGGATCCAAAACAGGTGGCTTCTCTTCTAATTTCTCCCCTGAGTTGTCTGTCTTGTCCGTCATCAGATCCATAGTGTCGGTTCCGCGTTCAACAAAGGTTTTTACTGATTCCTTCACTAAGGCCATCCGTAGATTTTTCAGATCTATGCTCCGTATTTGTTCGTTCGTATTCAGCCCGGCCGCAACTTGCATCGCCAAAACTTTCATTACATTCGGTGAGGTCAGACACAGCGTCTTGCCTCTCTCGTAACACTCAATTGTTTCCCGTTGGTTGCATTCCTTCCAGGGGATAGTCCGCTCGTAGATTTCCCAAATGACACAGCATAGGCTGAACAGGTCCGATTTAAACGAAGGGATCCGCTCCAGTAGAAGCTCCGGAGAGGCCCATCGCCAGGCGGAATCTTTATGTGATCGTTCTTCACGGAGAATCAGCCAGTTGCTCGGGCAGTCATTCGCGTAGTTCATATATTCGAAATTGGTCAGCTTCGGTGTTTCATCATTCACCATCTAAATAAATAAATAAATAAAATAATATCAAGTAAAATATATATCTACTATCGATATAATAATAGGCTAAGGCATTTCATGTTCGTACGTACGTTATCACCTTTCACACACATTACAAAAAATGATGGTGATTAATCTGATGTCGCTAAGTTACAAAAATTCCGACTTTACCAAAATTTAGACAATTCTAATTTCATTATTAATTATTTTAAAATAAATTGTTCCTAAATCAAATTATGTCGCCCCGTCGACTAAAAGAGTATAATTATAAAATAAATACATTTCAAAAAGTGATATTCGTTTTATTGATTTTAAGAATATTTAGCTGACAATTATTTTTACGGTAAGAGGATGGAATATTTATTGTTTTAAAATGAATTAAATTGCTTCAATTGTAAATCAATCTAGAAGAGACATTAATTTTGTTTATTTAAAGAATATTTCGTTGACAATGACAATCATTTTTAGAGAATAAGAAAGTCATTCTTTATTAAATTGATCTTGACAGATATTTATTATTTCAAACGGAATATTATTATTATTAACAGTAACTTATAAATATTGATGTGAAATTTACACATGGTTCTGCTAACAATACGCTAAGGCATTTCATTTGTTCGTACGTATGTTATCACCTTTCACACACATTACAAAAAATGAGATCATCTGATGATTTGGTGATTAATTTGATGTCGCTAAGGTAAAAACTTCCGACTTTACCCATTTTAAAATACATGGTTCTTAGATCAACTTATAACATCCCGTCGACAATAAAAATACAATTTTACAGAAATACATTCCAAAAAGTGATGTTCGTTTTATTGATGTGAAAACTGTCCCACGAAGGCTTTATATTCTAATAGTTTCTTTCCTGAAACCGCTAGCCGTTGGAATCCCCTCTCTGCTCCCTGTGTTGGATAATGGCCCTGTGGAGCCGGACGCATCTTGAAGTGGACGTATGTGTGAGGGATCGTTTGGTTTGGTTTGGTTTGGTTTGGCTTGCGCAATTTAGTGTGGGTGGACCCGTACAACCGAATGCAAAATAAAGCTGTTCTCACAGTCGAAGCTCACAGACGTTGACAGGGCCACCACGTTGACGAGACCTCAGGTCAAGGGTCAAGGTGCACCTGCGATAGGGGTTTTGTGACGTCACGGACTTTTGTGTGGGAAACTGTGTTTTGCCAGTCTGGTTAGTGGAAGCAAGCCGAACAGACGCGTTTCTCTATGTAATCCGAAATGGGAAAGTGGAATTTATTTCCCTAAGAGAATACAGGCATGAGATTTCTTCTTCCCCCCCCCCCACCTCTTCGAGTGGCTAAGGACTTAATTTAGGAATTAACTATGATAGAGTTGTAATTTGGTCTCTCCCTTAGCGTTGGTGAAACATCTCCATGGCCGACAGAAATTTGACGCCTGAATTAAACAGAATCAAAAGTTTAAAAGATTGTTTGTCTCGTGAATTGTGGGATGAAGGTTTTGTTGCAGACACAGCAGACGACATCGAGACACACCCCTCCACGCGAGGAAGAAGAAAAGATACGAGACACCCCTCCACGCGACGAGGAAAGAGAGAAGGTATGAGAAATTAAAAGGTATGCAACATACATTTTTGGTGTTAAAAATTACCAGTTGTTTAAGCGAGAACTGCCACGGCCCATTCCGGGACGGGTATACAGAGCGAGAACTGCCACGGCCCATTCCGGGACGGCTATGCAACACCTGGTTCCAGGACTAAAGCAAGATGCAGAAATTTAAATGTAATGTGAACAAACATCTCGCTGCACAACTACCCACTTAGGATGACTCTATAAATCGTGCTCCTAAATCACAGTAGCCCCTTATGTAAAAATGTTCCTTGTCTGGTGTGAATAAAAGTTGTTTTTATAAGTTTTTAAAAAACTTTTTTTTTCCACGGTTGCTTTGTTATCTAAAACTAAATCTCTAGGGATCAGCATTATATGACGTTTTTGACCGGCTTCATTTGATTGTTGGCATTTAGTTAAAAATGACTTTCTTCTTCTGTAAAAATGATTGTCATTGTCATTCTTTAAAGTATATGTAAGACAAGCACAGGGATGCAACATTACGGCGATGGGACAGCTTCTTTTTTTTTTTTAACATAGTTCACCCCAAACAAGGCAGGACGCCACTGTAGACGTAAGGGGCTACTGAGAAAAAGAAGAGGAGAGAAGGTAGGGGGCGGTCAACCTAGATTGGGATCTGTGCAGCGAGATGTCTGTTTACATTAATTTTAAACTTCTGCATGTCTGTACCGTCGGGGAAACAGGGGGCAGGAAGGGAGTTCCAGAGGCCAGCAACACGAGGAAAGAAGCTATTTGAGTAGAAGGCTCTCTGACATCTGGGGACCTCCACAGTGAATGAATGAGATTTAGTTGATTGTCGAGTTAGTCTAGTGAATTTACGTCGAGGGGGCACCAGAGTAGCCAATTCATCGGAGCATAATCCATTGAAGTATTTGTAAAACAAGCACAAGGATGCTACATTGCGGCGATGGGACAGGGACTGGAGCTTGGTTGACAGTGAAGGGTCTATTAGGTTGGCGATTCTGTTTTGGACCTTGTCAAGGAGGGAGAGACTAGTAGATGATGCACCAGCCCAGATGTGGGACCTATTAGGTTAGAGGCTCTTTTATTGACTCTGTTTAAGAGGGAGAGACTAGTGGTTGGTGCACCAGCCCAGATGTGACAACAATACTCCATGCATGTGCGAATGGTGGCTTTGTAGAGATATAAGATACTGGCAGGTGTGAGGAGTTTTCTAGCTCGGTAGACGGAGACCACCTTCTTTTGAGTCAACTTGGCAGTATTTCTATAACTTATTTTTTTTTATATATAGGCTTTATTTTGTCTTGTAGTCTTCACATTCCATGAGCAATGTTTCTGACACTTATCGTTTGCTAGTTTTTACCTTGAAATGGTAGTTTTAGCTCCTTAGATCAAGTGGCTTAATGTCTTGTCTGAAGCGATTTCCATTGAAAACAAAGAAAGAAAAAGTTATACCCGCGATGACATATAAATGACTCTTACAAAGTGACATAACGGTATAACGACTATTACAAGGGAGATAACTTATAACGACTATTACAAGGGAGATAACTTATAACGACTATTACAAGGGAGATAACTTATAACGATTATTACAAGGGAGATAACTGTTAACGCCTATTACAAGGGAGATAACTTATAAATGATTAATGCAATGGGGATCACTTATAACTGACCAATGCAAATTACATGTACCATCTGATCAAATTAAATCAAATAAATTAAAAAATAGTTAAATAAAAGAATTATTAAATTTTGGCAATTTTTCATGAAATAAAATGAAAAACTGTATTTTCATTTTCTATAAAAAAATATACAGACGTGACTTTCCTCTCTAGTTTTCTTTCCAATTTAAAAATTTTTTTTTTTTTTTTAACATAGTTTACCCCAAACAAGGCAGGACGCCACTGTAGACGTAAGGGGCTACTGAGAAAAAGAAAAGGGGAGAAGGTAGGGGGCGGTCAACCTAGATTGGGATCTGCGCAGCGAGGTGTCTGTTTACACTAGTTTTAAATTTCTGCATGTCTGTACGCTTGGGGAAACAGGGGGCAGGGAGAGAGTTCCAGAGGCCAGCAGTACGAGGAAAGAAGCTATTGTAGTAGAAGGCTCTCCGACATCTGAGGACCTCCACAGTGAATGAATGAGATTTAGTTAATTGTCGAGTTAGTCTAGTGAATTTACGTCGTGGGGGCACCAGAGTAGCCAATGGACTGGAGCATAATCCGTTGAAGTATTTGTAAAACAAGCACAAGGATGCTACATTGCGGCGATGGGACAGAGGCTGGAGCTTGGTTGACAGTGAAGGAACTATTAGGTTGGCGATTCTTTCTTGGACCTTGTCAAGGAGGGAGAGACTAGTAGATGATGCACCATCCCAGATGTGACAACAATATTCCATGCATGGGCGGATGGTGGCTTTGTAGAGATATAATGTTAGGTGTGAGGAGTTTACTAGCACGGTAGAGGGAGCCAACCTTCTTTGCGGCAGTCTTGGCAATGTCTTGAATGTATTTGTTCCAATTAATGTTACCTGTGAAGGTTAGGCTGAGGAGTTTGAATGATGAACTCTCAGGTAGGGTGTTATTTGCTATAACAATCGGTGGTTGAAAAGGTTTCTTTGTAGTTATTGAAGGAAAGGAGTTTTGTCTTTGCGGCATTAAAAGTTACCAACCATTTATGACCCCAATCCACTACAGCCTGGAGGTAATTTTCTAAAGATTCAGCCATTGCCTCGGATATGATTGCGTCGGTTTTGCCAACATGGCGAGAGTAAAGCGTGGTGTCATCAGCAAATAAACCAATCTCAGACTCTATGCCATCAGGGAGATCGTTTATATAGATCAGGAACAACAAGGGTGCAAGGATAGATCCATGGGGTACACCAGCATTTATGCTATGTTGCTTAGATGAACGGCCATCGAGGACAACCAGGATTTTTCTTTTGTCTAGGAAGGATCTAATTATATTAAGTAATTGCCCAGTAATACCGTATGAGCGTATTTTCAGGAGAAGCCCTTTATGCCATACCTTGTCAAAGGCCTTGGATATATCAAGCGCTACTGCCCTAGCTTCACCTGCCTTGTCGAGTGTATGATACATGCGTTCAGAGATAACCGTTTAAATGTTGTCTAAATCCATACTGGCGGTCAGAAAGAAGTTTAGCATTAACTAAGTGTCGTACTATCGCTAGATTGATTAAGGATTCAAAGATTTTAGCAAAGATCGGCAGCAGACTGATTGGGCGATAGTTCTGGGGATCGGTTCTATTTCCAGAATTCTTGAAAACTGGTACCACAGAGGCAATTTTCCAGCTATCTGGGAAGCAAGATTCAGCTAGACACTTATTGTAGAGTTTGGAGAGGACAGGGGCCAGTTCAGCAGAGCATTTCTTTATTACTATTGTAGGTATAAGATCAAGCCCACAAGCTTTGGAGGTGTCAAGGTTTTTTATGATGTCTCTAACTTGGGATGGGGTGATGACCAGGTTATCAAGTGTGGCTTCGGTTAGCAAAGGGAATTTGGGGAGGGGGTGGTTATCTGAGTCCAAAGTAGAGTTAGAAGCGAAGCGCTGGGCAAGTAGTTCAGCCTTATCAGTGGCCGTGCAAGTGACATCATTGTGGTTTGATAGTGGGGGAATCGTTGATTGACCATTATTCACTACACTATTGTAGATTTTCCAGAAATCACGAGTACCTAATTTCTGTGACTGAATGCGTTTTTTGTTAACTCATTAAACCTTCTCTTCGCTTCACCTATCACGGCCTTGCAATTATTTCTTGACTCTTTCCAATTCATCAGGGTTTAAATAACCAATTATTTTCAAAGTAAAGAAGATAACTTCGTTCAACTTATTTTTAGATTTTTTTTTCAACATTTGTCTTTAATTTACAAACACACAACAAAGATTTTTTATTTGTTTTGAAATAGAAATGAAGAACATTTTTCATATTGGCTATTTAGAATAACAAAATGGGCAAAAGTGTAATATTGTTAACAACGAAAAACAAGAAGAAAGAAACCAATATATAACCAATAACTGTTACCAAACGATAGAAAATGAAATATTCCATCGACCTGCATAGTTTTAAAAGTTTGAAAACTATTTATAAGTTTGTTATTTCAAAATTTGTTTTGTTACTTTCACTTAACTGATTTCATAAAAAAAATGGTGGTCAAATTTTTCTTTTTCAGATGGTCGCTTATTTAACGCTTAAAAGATTAACAAAACAAACTTACCCGTATCCGTCCGGAAACCACTCCTGGACTAACCCCTAAACCCTAACCCTAACCCTAACCCCTACTTATGCAGCGTGAAGGCTAAGAACCTTCATCTCGGGGATGCAGCTCGGCACTCAGAGGAGGAGCTCATATGTGATGTACTTCTTCCTGCACTTTTGCCTGACTGCCACAACTATGTCGGTGGGCAGCGGAAGACATCGGCGACAACCATCTAGGAAGACTTTGCAATGCTCTCTGTCGCACAAATGGTTGGTCTTCGGTGGTATAATATAGCCAATACGACTTTGCCCAGAATCGGTACCCTGATTCCTCGACTGTACCAACCTCAACGTAAATACCTCCTGACTAACCCGACTATCAGCAAAATTCCACCTTTTCACTGTAGAGGTTACGAGATGTCGAAAAAAATTCTACCTTAATATCTTTTTTCCTCTGAATGCTTTCCTTTGGAATTCCCTCCCTGTTTCCCCGATTCTACGAACAAAAATGTAAATATAATGTGAATAAACATTTTGCTGCACAACTGTCCACTTAGGATCCCTTCCATGAATCTGGTCCCTAATCACAGTAGCTCATTGCGTCTCAGTGGCAATTTATATGCCCCCCCCCCTGTTTTAAGTGGATAGAAGTAACAACAAAAACGAAGTGTGGTGCACGCCAAGTAGGAAGCTGGCTCAAGTCGAGCGAGGTGAATCGGGTCACAAGTACAAATACACCACTACATATACAGTCACCTGTGTATTCTAAGCATAACGTTATCTATACAGCAGTTGCTTTTTTTTCTGAAAATCAAACGTCGTCAAGTATAATTATAAGAAGGAAGGCAAATAATTCGACAACACCAATGTCGAGAAGAGTTAGTTTTATTGAGTCGCGCTTACTAATCATGTTACAACTAATTCATTAATTCCTGCCGTTTTTTATCCCAGAGTGTGATTCGAATAAGACAGAAGAGAGAGAGAGAGAGAGAGAGGGGGAGGGAGAGAAAGAGATGATCAGTAAGTGATTGGAATAAGACAGAAGAGAGAGAGAGAAAGAGAGAGAGAAAGAGAGAGAGAGAGAGAAAGAGAGAGAGAGAGAGAAAGAGAGAGAGAAAGAGAGAGAGAAAGAAAGAAAGAAAGAGAGAGAGAAAGAAGAGAGAGAAAGAAAGAGAGAGAAAGAGAGAGAAAGAGAGAGAGAGAGAGATGATCAGTAAGTTTAAAAGTAATTAGTAATTCTTTTTAGTCAATCCGAACACAACTGTAACTTCTCAATCGTTTCTTGACACTAAGGGCGAATCATCTACCAGAATTTTCTCGCCTTTGCATTTATGACGTCACGTCCGCACACCAGTATCGTCGACCTCCTTTCTCACGATCTGGCTGCCCAGCCATAGTTAATCTTTGTTGACCATCAATCTGAATCACTTCCTGTCATAAGCTAATTGCCAATACATGTACTAAAAACTCACTGTGATGCTAAATGCTCGCACTTATCAAGTTAAAAACGCCCGCGGTGTCTGGCGGTCATTTGCAAAAGCTGTAAGGCGCATGACCAGAGTCGGAATTATATGTTTACCCATAATTGGCATGCGAGGAGACCGATCTGCTTAAAGATGGAGTGCGACAACAGTGGGAGGCAGAACGATTGCAGTTACAAGCAAGCATACACGCAGAGAGACAGTGAGGGCGAAAACGTTACTAGTCAATAGTTCAAAGTGGAATTATTAGGCAAAAGGGAGAAATCTAAACCAGAAAGGAGAAATGATCGAAAAAAAAAAAACGAAAAAAAACCCAGACTTATCTAACACTTCTTATATATGTTACAATATATTCTACATTGTTCCAAGCAATAAATAAGTCACACTTCTTACCTGGATGGCGTGGGATGAGAGATAGTTGTGGACGAGATTCTGTTTGTGGATGTACATAAGAGCCTCGCAGACTTGGCACAGGATGCAGGCGATCTTTTTGGGCGGGTAGATTTTTTTCTTCACATGCAACGACAGAAACAGAGAACCAACGGCGATGTACTCATAAACGAGGCCGATGCTGTCGAGCCGGACGGTATTGAAGACCGCCATCAGGTATAAGAGACCCGGGTGACGCAGGCGACGCATGTAAGCACATTCAGTGATGAGGAGGTCGACGCCAGTCGGGCTGTGGATGTGTCGAAGTCTTCGGACAGTGACTGCGCTCTGGATAAAAATTGAAAAAAAAAACACTCCATTTCAACATAACCCTTGCATTAAATGGACCCAACACAAAAAAACAACATAAAAAACAAAAAAAAAAGCACACAAAAAACAACAAAAAAAGCACACAAAAAACAACATAAAAAACAACAAAAAAAAGCACACAAAAAACAACATAAAAACAACAAAAAAACCAACAAAAAAAGCACACAAAAAACAACATAAAAAACAAAAATAAAGCACACAAAAAACAACATAAAAAACAACAAAAAAAGCACACAAAAAACAACAAAAAAAAGCACACAAAAAAACAACATAAAAAACAAAAACAAAAAAAACAACAAAAAAAGCACACAAAAAAAACAACATAAAAAACAAGCAAACCAACAAACAGATGAGGATTTATATTTTTTGGATTATTCGGACTACTGTTTTCATCGTTGTTGTTATTTTAACATTGTTTCGATCGATGTAACGTCTGACCTTCTTCGGGTGTATCTTTTCGAACTTGTGAATCTTTATGTCAAACTCGTGAATCTATACAGAATTTCGAACTCAACACTTTATTTAATCCACGGAAGTAGATTGTTCTAGTTCCGTATGCAGGTATAAATGTTTGTATAAAAATACTAAACTAGCTGTCCCGACCCGGCGTTGTTCCGGATTATTTCTATCTGCAATATTATTTCGCAGCAATATATCATTTCTAAATGTATCAGATGCTTTCGTAAAATTATGTTTGAAGCTGTTCTTTGTAACTCTTAAATGTATAAATAATAAGAGGCGGCGTTTCATCGACGTGTTTTCTTTATTCAAAATAATTTGTTTAACAATTATTAAGGTCAGTGTAAAGCAAACGCAGGTTGTATTTTATAAATAATAAAAGGCTAATAAACGGTCGTGTTAAAAAATTGTTATCTTTGTTAAGAGTTCTATCAATAAAATTAATTAAATATCAACCCTTAAATGCTTTATTTTTATATTGGTTGTAAAAAAACTTCATCATCAAAAATACTGATTACCTATTTAGCAGGTGTGCTGATGCAACATCATACTAATACCTACTCACACTTGCCAATAGGCTCGTTACAAGTGTGAAACAAATTGCAGTTTGACACATTTTCATTGAAAATTAAAAAGGCATTTTGTTGGAATGTGTCATATTTGAAACAAAAAGCATTTAAAGGTTCCATTTAAAATATAATTTACATATTAATTTAAAATCTATCAGAAATCTTTAAAATTTATTAGATATTATTTTAGACATTGCAAGAACCTTCGAGCGTCTCTCAGGTTCAGGTTTCCGTAAATTACGTAGAAAACAGGAAACAAAACAGTAAAATTAAAGAAATTATGTAATATTTTAATTTTAACTAAGTTCACCTATGAACAAATTCAGAGGAAAAAATAAATACGTAGCGACCGAGGTTCCAACTGGAAACCTGTGTCTGCACACGGAAATCTAAAGCGAACGCGCAAGTTTGGAAAATGAAATTGTTCTTTAACATATTGAAATAAATAGTTAATAAAGTGACGTCGAATTATTCCTTTGTTCCTTGAAATACAGAGTTGATAAAGTGTTGCCAGTCTGTGGTTAGCAAAGTTACCTCAGCCAGGAATGGATCCAGAAAGTGTGGTTTGAGTTGTCCCCCTTTGCAAATTGACTGTTTGGAGAATTTGAAAGCTAGATGGCTCTGGTTGACAGTCAATTTGCATAGGTGGGGCAAAAAGTAGTATATAAACGGTACTCTTTTCATTTGGCTGGGGAGCGGTAGGGAGAGCAGAGTGAGGCTGAAAGAGGAGACGGAAGTACAAAGAATTGGACGTTGAAAAAGATTAACCACTGTGGTTTGACACCAGATTTTTTTTATATATTTGTCTTCACGGATTGACCACACAGTCTTGAAATAAAGAGTTGATAAAGAGAGGACAAATTATTCCTTCGTTCCTTAAACCACAGAATTCTTTTGTTTCCTTTCTATCGACACGCATGTGAACAACACGATGTTCACCACAAAACTGACGTCGTCGATAAAAAAAACCCTCCTTTTATTCACCTTTCTTCACCGCTAACCGCACCTAATTTGCATAATTCAACCCTCTCGTGAGGCGGATAAAATCGTTTCCCATAATTTAATGGGCGCGGGTTCTCTCTCATAAATTCCAACATAAACATTTATTTTACTTTAAGCTAGACTCATTAAATTTATTTTTAACAAAATCTCGCCGGGAACTTCTCATTATAAACTGACACAATTAAACAACGTTAGGCTTATACAATTTATCTTTATTAATCAACAAACTAATAGTAACAGATTTAGATCGGACTAGCAACCCTACACTGCCAATAAATTTTGATATTAAAAAAAGAAATACATTCCTTCAACGTCATAGACGCACCACATATTTTGAATTCTAACGTCTATGTTTCGTTCGAAAAAAAAATTTTTTTCATGCCATAGACGCACCACGTATTTTCAAATATTGCCTTTTAGGTTTTTCTTTTTTAATCAGTCATCTAGAGCAGTGGTCCTCAACCTTTTTGTTGCCGCGGACCGGTAAGCGTTAGACAATTTTATCGCGGCCCGGGGGTAGATTGTTTACTTGCAACTTACATGTAGCATCGTACCAACAACATAACATGAAAATAAAAGCCTCGAAATAATAATAAATATATCATTAAAAAGTTTACACAAACACACTTACAACACTAGTGACTAAGCTTACAAAGCGTATGACTAATCTTATGACAAAGCGTACAAACTGAGATAAAGAGCTTTAAAAACTGCGCACATGTATGCAAACTATATTTCTAAACTGTATTTCTTATGCGGCCCGGTACCAATTGGTCTACGGACCGGCACCGGTCCGCGGCCCACCGGTTGGGGACCACTGATCTAGAGAACTCTTTGAAATAATAAATAGCTGAATATATAAACCATTTTCGACGACTACCCATATAAATCAAACATCTGTTGTCCTTATTTTTTTCCTTCTTTTTTGTTCGTGGGAAAAGTAGATCATGAGAGACGGAGAAATACCGTTAAAAATGTATGGAGGCACGCAGACGTAATAATAATGATGATTGTCGAAAGTTTTGATAGTATGTGACGCTTAATTTTTAAAAACTAATTCATGGGTGAAGATTGCGAAATAATCGGTATTTGCTGTAAGCTTAGCAATCAGTGAAAGAAGCATCGTTAACGCATATCCGTTAATGCAAAGAAATGTGATAGATTATTACTATAGTGAGAAACCGCATTGTTATTAAACGGTGAAGCGAACTCGTCCTATGAAAAAGCGTAACACGTGTGTGTGTCTCTCTATTTCTTCATGGATATATTTATGTGTCACATTTTCTCTCTTGAACGAATAAATCACCAGAGAACGAACGAAAAATGTAAATCCCAGAAATGATTTCGTATTTACTCAGCGTTTTACAATAACTAAGTAAAAACACGGAGCGATTACATTGGATAATCATAATTGTTTATTATCCAATGAAAATTAACGTCAATTCTCTGTAAGTTTCTGTTACTGAAATAATTATTGGGTTGGATAGAATACTTTCGTTTACAATAAAGACCTACCGACCACGAAGAGGATACGATGCTTCGCATGTCAGGACTGTACATCCACCAGAGTGAGAGGGTGCTCTTCGCAAAGGTGGCCTTTTTGTAGACGCAGCTGATTTGCATATGTGGGTATCAGCTGATGTAAATAAAAGGAAAAGAAAGGAAGGCAGGAGTTGCAGTTGAGAGAACATTGAGTCTGAAGTCTGAAACAGAGCGAAAAGGGAAGGAAATATTGAAGTATTGAAATTGATCGGTCGGTGACGTTGACGAGGAGATAATTGCACTTTCATTGTATTTCTTGTTATTAAAATGAATTTGCGTAAACATTATTGAAGTCAGTGTAAAGATAATGCCGACTGTATTTTATAAATAATAGGAGGCTAATATCTGTATCTGTTAATGTAAAGAAATAGATTATTACTACAATGAGCATATGTAGTGTTATTAAATGGTAAAGTGAACTCATTCCACTAAAATGTCTATCACCTTATCTCTATCTTCATGAATATTTCTGTCTCGAATGAACAAATCAACAGAAAACGAATGAAAAAATGCAATAACAAATTTTAACAAACGGATCGATCTCATTGGATAATCATATCTGTTGATTATCCAATCAAAATTAACGATGAATCTCTGTAAGTTTCTAGCAGTGAAAGAATTATTTAAAAAATAAGCGAAACGAAGCGGCATTCACCCTAGGTGGATTGAGCTGGCTTCCTCCAAAGGAGCAAGTTTCTCGGGAATATTAATTTCACAAGCGGCCGCCAGTCGCATGTAAATCTCGGTCAGGAGAGATGACGACGTTAGGGTTTGCAGTTTTTGCACGAAGATGTCAACGTCTTTCCACATTCCTAAATGGTCACCCATCTGGTACTTACCAGGCTCAACATTGCTTAACTTCGATGATGTAACGAGAACAGGTGTGTCAATGTGATTATGCCCTATTAAAGAATTATCGGGTCGATTAGATTAAAATATGTACTCGATTAAATCGATTGGGATTTATTTTTAATCTCAAGAAAACAGACTGAAAATGTCTCTATTTCACTGGGTAGGCAAACTCGCATAGTGATCTGCCCGATGCAGACTGACTTTTCTTTATATATTAGATAAGAGGTTACTATCCGGATTTACAGTTTCATGTTAAAACATAATTTGTTATTTGTACTTTTACAGACGATTAATCCTAAAATGTTCTCACATATCTTGAGAGTGACAGACATTTTCAGGTGAAGAAGAACAAGGTATGATATAAATTAAGTTTGAACTGTTAATTCTTTAATGACTAAAAATATTATAATCAAAGGGTTGATATCTAATTAATAGAGTTTAGGGTCTAAGTGTGTTGAAGTTCGGACCTGGATGTGGCCTGGATTAGTTCAAATATATTGTGCAGGAGTAAGTCATAAACAGAATGTGTTATAGACAAAGGGGTCAGCAGGGTTCAAACAGATGACATCCAGATAATGAGTTGTATTGTGAGAATCGAAAACTGGAAAACCTAACCGGAAGTTACACCAGAAAATTGTAATCAGAAGTCTAATGTGGAAGTTAGGATCGGCCAGATGTATTTTAAGATGGTCTAACGACGTATAATAATTAAGATATGCGCTTATAACATAAGCATCTCTCTCTCTCTCTGTTTTTCTCTTTGCACCCTTTATTTCTTTTCAGTCTAACAAGACGAACATGGCCAAATAAATCCTTTTTGTTCTGCAAGAACGTGTTGAGTTAATATAATGATAATTTGTTAAGAAGAATGAAAGAACTTCTGATTTTAGCTGGTGAATTGTCCTCGGTTTGGGAGGACATACAATTAGAGGGTGGACACTGAGAAGCCAGCCGAAGAAAAACAATTAAATTAAGCTTGAACTGTTGATTTTTTAATGACCAAAAACTATTATAAGCAAATGGTTGATATCTAACATTTGCTAATATGATGACATGATTTCTAAAATACTGACCCCGAAGAGAGATGACTCATAAGAGAACTGACCACATGTGACCAAATAAATGGACGCGATGTGGCTGGCTGGTCGGTCGGTCGTAACTACATTATCTTAATAATGTTAAAATTTTACATCCATCAGAATTTATTGCTTTTATTCTTGTACTTAAAACAGCATTTACCCCCTGAGGTGAGTTGAACCGGCTTCATTCATCCATCAACATTGGAAAAATCGGAAGTTGAAATTCAATCAACATTTGGAGTATGAACGAACTTTTCAGGTGATGGTCATAAAAGATGCAAGACTTCATTGGTTAGAATATGGGCCAAGTAATGAGTCTCTATGATGAATAGAGCTTAACCAGAAGTGTGACCTTTTCTTTCACCTTTGACCTTTGACCTAGATATCTCAAAATTAAATCAGTTCTAAGTTAAACCATGACTGACATTTTGACCAAGTTTGGTGACAATTGGTCAAGCGATATAGACGCTAGGCTGTACTCACTTATTTGTACTTGAAACAGTCTCCATCCAGAATGGGTTGAGCCGGCTCCATCCATCCTTGTTACTGCATCCCTCACGAAGGCTGACCAAGCCTGACGATTTGAAGTCAATGAGTGACTGATCTCTAGCCACTTGCTGTTCAATCGGCGAACTCCGAAGATTCGGAGGCCCAGGTTGGGTTCAACGTCAGCTTAAACCGCCATCAGCCAGGTTTTTCTTTGTCCACCATAGCGTTTTTCCAACCTTGTAGGGGGGAGGTAGAGCAATTGTTTTTTATCCCAACCCTGTGTGTAGGGGGGAGGGAGCTGGGGCAATTGCGTTTTTTTTTCAACCCTGTAGGGGGAGCTAGGGCAATTGCGTTTTTTCCAACCCTGTAGGGGGGCTGAGGCAATTGTTTTGTAAGTTAACTCTCCTGGTTGACGGCGAAGGGCATGCCCCAGCCCCAGCCCCAGCCAGCATATACGTCTCATGAGAATGACTTGAGTTCATTTTGCCGCAGAAACATTCTGTGTTTTTTTTGGAGGAAGTACTGTGATAGGATAATGTTGATCAGCATTTATTAGAAAAACAATTAATTTTCAATTCCTTCATATCCTACCTTGTCGCACGTCATGATCATCATTATGTAGGATGAATGGTTAAAATACCATCGTTAGTTCTATATACATTTTAAAATTCTACATTTAAAATTATAAATTTAAAATGAAACACTTTAAAAACACGCCGACTATAACAACAAAATGGATGATAAAAAATATGACACAATTCTGCTCATCTTTGAAAAATTTAGGATTAAAGTAAAAGAAATCTTCTAATTTTCAATTATTTTTATATTTCAAACCAGCATCGGCACTTAAATTAAAGATCACACAATCTCTTGCTCTTCCAGTTAAATTGAGAAATACCGCTGGCCCTTGCTTGCATTTATTTAGGTCCGTATACATTTACCATATTGTTAAATCATTCTTCCATTTCACATAGCAATCTTCGTTTTCCAAGGCTAGTGGCGATTTTAAAGATTGATTCGTCATCATTTTTTTAAACACAGTATATGTGGCAATGTGTAGAACACAAAACAATATCAAATATCCCACACTGGTTTACGCTTCTGCTACCATTTGTCAGAGCT